>JAARMF010000032.1:80435-92363 GCA_022844705.1 Toxascaris leonina | reverse complement strand
AAATATAAATGCAAGTGTGAACTGTGTAAATATGTACATACAAATGCAAATAGAATAATTATTACTACCAATGTAAAGAGGCTTAAGTGTAATAAAAAGACGAACACAAATGCGTAATCATATACCACAAATATATAATCATATATTCATGTTTATTTACATAAAGTAAAAACGCCCATCCACTTGTTGGAACGCAAGATTTGGCCAGATATCTCTACCTCAGACTTTTTTCTACTTCCCATTGAAAAACACACTACAAACGGCATCTAACTTGGTTGTGTTCAGCATAGGAACTGAGGCACAGCGATACCTAGCCCACCAGCGGTAGGAACAAGGGAATTGGTAGTAACATATCGAAAAATTTGCAAGAAACCTTTTGTTTGGCGTCCTTGGAATGTCTTCGTTAAGAATAGGGCCTTCAGCGTTAAAGAGATATTTCCCCAGAACGGTTTCTTTATCCGGCGCAAAAATGTCGAACCATGGAAAGAAGTTCCTTAAAACTCGGCAGTAAAATCAGAGCGTACATTGTGAACATCACTACAAAAGCTCTCTGCATGTGATGACAATGTTTGCCTAACTTTATACAACCGCCCCTATTTATCATACATTTTCGCGCAATTCTCATCGAATAACAAAACGGCTGTGAGAGATGAGAATGCTCGAAATTAATGGAAATTTCGGAACGATCAAAAATTTTTCCACACTTCTGTTAGCCTTTGAAAGATCTATGATGAATACGGGAAAGAAAAAAATATCTGTAATATGCAATCATACTTGTTGATCAAGACATCAACTATATTGTCATATTCAAATTTCTTATTTATCCACTCTCTTTTGACATTAATTTCCGCTTTTCTCTCTCTAAAACTTTCAAATTTGATCTGCTCTCTTACAGCTTGTGCAGCAAAATATTAAATAAACCGGACATTATATTCTTACCAATTGGCTAGTAATTGAGAAACATTAATAAGCGGTTTGAGACGACGAGAGAGCTTTTGACCATGGAGACGAAACCAATCGCGCATGAAAAATGCTAAGATCAATGCCGCATAACCGATCGTATATCTCCTCAATCCTTTGTTGTCAACTCCTCGTGCCGAAATATTCACTATCACGCTGGAAAATTTTTTCTATTGTTGAAACATTGTCGCTCTCTTCAAAAGAACTTTTTTTCCGTCTGTTTCAACGTTTTTTGGGGGGTTTTTTTGGAGTATCCATCGCTATATTCTTTCTTTCTCCACTTTTGCACAATTGTAATTTATCGTCTGCTCTAATATTCCAATATTTTTTTTCATAATTTTAATTATACATGACATTATTCTCCACTAGTTTTGAAAAGTTTAGCTACAGCTGGCAGCTGTAAACTCCCAATGCAATACGCAATGAATCCACTGAAGCATAAATGAATAAGCGGGATAGCTTAGAGAGTCTATTTTTTCGCAGAGATATAAGCATAGGAATATTCTGCTGACGAAGGGCTGAAGGGACTGAGTTTGACTGAGATTCTTTAAATGCTGCATTCAATGCTGAAACCTTTTTGAGCACCAAACAATTAAGGTAAATGGCCTCGTAGGTCGCTTTCCGAAAGTTCTTTTGCAGACCGATTGTCCCTAAGCATCACAGATCAAACGACCACTTGGAATGACACAAAGATTGTCTAAAGTTCGAAGTTCATGACAGCCTAAGATGAGATTTGAGTTTCCTCCCATCCCGCGAAACTTCCTGATGAGCATTATCTTGTTCAGAAGGAAGCTATAGCTATAGGCAAAACGTTGAGCCTAGCACAATCTCGCAGTCATCAACGCCGGCTCCTCTCCAATCGCCTCAGGCGTTTACAAGCGTCTACCCAACTTCTAAATCAATGCCTTTGGCAGGAGGTCGATGCTCCTCGATTGAGTGAGAATCATATTTAATTAAAGTTTGCACCGATCTTCAGTGGGAAATTTTCCTGGAAATGAGCTATCATTTCAATAAAACGGCTCAACATCATCTTTCGCATAAAACGAAATAAGTGCTTTACCCAAACATTCCACAAGTGAGTAAAACTGCTGCCGTTGTTATTAATCGAATTTGCACTATATCAGTGTCACTGAAAAATGCGAAAATAATGTCGAACACTTTCACATACTCAAATATATTTTCTTGTTTATTTATTTTCATTCATTCATTCATTTCGTCATCACTGCAGAATAGGCGATTGTTTGCCTTTATGTCGCATCAAAACCTTCTATTCAACGATCACGTTGGCTGTGCAAGCTGAGCAGTTGAGTCGAACGGTATTTTATAGATCCCAGCCCCATATTAGTTTTTTAAACTTTACACTTGTAGATCTTTCTTCAAGTGCGACGATGGGTTGCTACAATGATTAAGCTGTTAAGGAATGAGTTTGACTTTCCGTCCTTCATCTGCTGCACCGGTTTCTGAAACTCAATATTTGCAAGGTGATTGGTCAATATTTTGCCTTGAGATCCTCGATTCTCTCGTATTTTTTCCTCTGGTGGATTACTCGAATGACATGATTTAGTACTCGTTGATTATGGTAAACTTAGGCAAAAAAATTTGAATATTCGAATCGTGCAGAACTTAGATTCATTATCGAACTTGATTTCGAACTTCACTCATTGCCAGCTCTATGTTCCATTAATTGAGCAGACGATGAATTGTATTCCGTCGAAGAGCTATGTGTTACTTGATTTGAGCGCTCTGAATCAATCAGATTTATTGTTTTCGTCCCCACCACTCGATGTCGCGGCTAAGAGCGCACCACAGTATGTACAACTATTTCTTAAGCAAACGCACAAAAATTGCGCTATTTCATGTGGTTATGTAAGCAAAGTTGAGATGAAAGTATTGTGATGAGAGGTGCAGCCACACCTTTGCTTTGAACTATCTGATAGGGCAGCCGAAGAGCGACTTGTGTCCACATCAGATGGTAGCGAATCGAGCATCGCTATCTCGGATCGTGTCATCTTCACTTTGACATGACCACTAGAATTCATCTTGTTGACATTTCTACAGCATGGACCATGTCTCAGTGTTGACTCAGTGAAATATCTTCGTTCTCCACTTTATTGCCTTCTCTTTGTTGTGCTGCTTGGTTGATTCTACCAAGTTGCCTTTTCATATTTTTGAATCGTTTGATGCATTGGCATTCAACTGTATTCACCTTTTAAGTAACTTTATTGATGATAAGCTAGACGTATGATGGACTTTGTGCTTCTGTGCACTTAGGCATCGATCGATAAAATTTCTACAGTCATTTTTGCACAGTAATCCAATTTTCTCTCTATCGGTAGCTCATCAAGCCGGATGCTTCATGTAGTAGTAAAGGTCAAAAACAAACTTGAATATTGACCTCGGATATAGGCTAATACCTCACAATCCTGAATAATTCTCATCATTTTGCCGCCCATTCAGCGTCCTTCGATTACGACGCCAAAATCGTAGAGCATCCAGAATATCAACGCAAAAGGAGCAAGTAACTCTAATAATGCTTCCTAAGTGATGCTGCTAATGGCAGTTACTAACCTGTCCGGGAACTCATAATCAGGGATATCTTTTTCATCCTTCGCATGTTCCGTAGCTATTGCTCTTCCAACCTGCCGACTCATCGCCGTAGAAAACAATATGCTGGAAGCTATCGAATTTATTGCTTATATCATATCTTGTCGTATGAAAATTTTATATGCAAATAAATAAAGCAACGAGGAGAGAGCAGAACAAATGGATCGTTATTGATGGAAAAATGCTCTGCACGAAATTGCGTCACTATATTCACCAACTGTACTACAGGACTAAAGGAAGAGATACAACCACTCATTCTGTTAGCGACAATTCATTTCGCCTGTAGTTGCAGCACAACACCTGCGGGCATATGTTATTCAGGTAAAAACGCAACAGAGATGCGTCACAACGATATAGTGAATGACTTCCGAGATGCATTCGTTTTGCTTTTAAATGAAAATTGTTTTGCAATTATCTTCTTTAATCAAGTGATGTGAGTTCTCAGAGGCAATATAAATACTTACGAGATTAATTATATCCGATCTTAGATGGAAAAAATTTTTGCGGAAATATATTTTAAATAATTGTACTCATCAGGGCAGTGATATGAGGTGACAGGTCAAAGCTTCTTTTTCATCAGCGAACAACGATCGATCTCAAAGGTGCTCTCAAGTAGTTGGCGTACAAGTGCAATTTGAATTTCTAACTCAGTTGTTTTTTCGTTCATTGCATCAGAGATTATGGAAGCCGCGTTTAACCGGAAAGAGAAGCGAAATTTCTGAAAGCTTTAATGTATTTCCTCACTTTGCCTCGAGTTGAAGAACATCATCTCAAGAATGCATTTATTTTAGGTACAACACAGAGCGAGATTGGTTTTGAAACGTGTTCCGATCATTTCTTAAAGGGCTGGTGTTCTGCAAAGTGAGAACAACGAGCACTTCTTTATTATAGCATAAACGTTTAGGTACGAACATAGGCGGTGTTGTTACATGAAAGGCCTAAGAGCTCATAAATCCTCTGAAATATTATAACAATAAAAGAGTGCTTAGAGCAATCGATTTATTTTTGAGGATATCAACAGTCTACCCTCAATGCTAGTACCCTTGAGTAGCATACTTTTAGCTATGTGAAATATTCTTCTGATAAGGGTTTCAACTGAAATTAATGGAACTTATTGAGTTAGCAGGTACTAATGCAACCTTTCTTCGCTGATAAGTATTCCAAAATCATTGGTTTAGATGCGTTCTTATCGTTTGGAACACTAGATCAAGCGACTTCATAAATCACCTATAAATAAACGCGGTATCAAGCTTATTTTTGTAATAATCTAACCGGCTAAACATCTCTTTCACAGTAAAAGTTCCTTTTTTCGAACTGGAATAAGAAGAGGGCTTCATCGGTTGCAAGATGCACACTGATTTTCGGAATTTCTTAATAGCTATTTCATTTGCCAACTGATGAGCATGCAAGCCGTTATAGAACTAGTTTGACATGCACATCACCACTGCCGAAACTCGTAACTGCTGTTTCCATAGCGGACTGGTTGTATCCACGGAGAAGATAGTCAGAGACAGACGCACACATGCAAACACATGTGCAAACACACAAGNACAAAGAAAGACATAGGCTTAGCACATTTGCAAATACGAATCAGCGGAATTAACAAGTCAAGTGAAGCATTTGAGGAGAGAAAACCCTCCATATATGCGCCCCGTTATGTTGCCCCAAAGGCCCTCGATTGCGAAGTTACAATATTATGTTATTATTCATGTTTCGGTCCCTCACTTGTTTTCCCTCTCGGAGTTTTTCCTGTGCAGATGTTATTTTGCAAGCTTCATTATTTTCAGACAACACATTATTCCCTTTATTCAGGCACATATACGACCCAACAACAGGACCAGTCGCTGAATACCATTGTGCAAGTGCATATCCAGTCGAATTGTTCACAATGCCCTGTGGTGATGGACCATACGAAGTGAATAATCGAGGATGTCAAAGGGTATGTGCGCAACTCATGAGCATTTTTTCGAGTTTTAAGGTATGAAGCGTTTTAAGGTTGCATTATGAACCTGCAGCAGTAAACTGAATGAACCCATTAACTTTTGAACTCCAAAGGAACCTCCTATATTGTCGTGTAGTGAGTAAATGCGACCTTTTGCTATTTTTTTCTTGCGCAATTTTCTCAAACTCAGTGAATTTCAGTGAGTGAAATGCGGTGGAAAATTTGCAAAAGAATGGTCCAAAATAGTGAAAATGTTGTGAAAAAGAGGAATTAAAGTGAAAATTATGTAAAATATGCTCGTAACGAACTCAGGTGGGAAGCGAGTGAAATAGATTGACCTTCATGAGCATGGAGCAATTTGTTCTTTGATTAATTTGCTAGTGCCAGACGAAGTAAAATAGGATGTGTTGTCTCTTCATAAGATATGAGCATTGAACTTCACGAATAAAAAAATGAACAAGCAAGGTCATTCTCCATAAAAAAATGACTAATCATTGCGATGCAGTCATCATCGAGGTCCTTAGTGTGTAGGAAAAGCCATTTTCGTAAAAAGATTTAAAGAGATTTTCGCATCGTCAGAATCGCTTTCTGAGTTCCTTCTCTCCATTATGTTGAATAACAGCAGGTACAAACGTTTCCTGTAAGTCACCGGCTTTTGAAATCATTCCATAAAGTACATCAGGTATGTTGCAGATCGCATAGAGCAGCAACTCTAGCTGCAAAGAAACATGAACAGGACAACGCAGTACCGGAAGGTAGTACAAATAGATGGCAGCAATGTTTCAGCAGGAGTGAATGTTCTCTTATTGCAAGCGGTGGGACCAAATGGACAGTCATGTTATTACTGTTGTTGCAAGGGTATCGCTTGTAACGACCCACGTACTTTTCTAACCGAGGTTGACAACTATCTAGGTGGCGGCTTCTTGAGCTCGACTGCCTCAATATCCACTTTCAAATCCTCCTTCAGCCTAAGCTTGTCCGCAATAATCTACATGATGAATGCTGCTCAGGTAATGAAACCTCCTGGTGTTTGATGCGTCGGCCATCTACTGTGTGAGCTCTTTAACCATCACTGTTCACTGATCTTTACAACGAACATTTCGTTGCAAGATAAAGCATTTGAGATTGCCAACTGTATTCGATGTGTCAGTGTGCACGACTCCTTTGAAAATTACAAAGAGTCCCTTGTCGCACACTGTCATCAAAGTCAGAATGTCGTCGCTGAATTCGGATATTTTTTTTATATTGAAAGAATGATAATAATTGATCGAACGGGTTCAGGACCACCCATTACGACTGATCCGGAACATGCCTCCATAGCCAACCGCACATGCCACCAGCAGACCATTTGTCTTCGCGCAAGAGTCTCCAAACTACTGCCCAGACATGATCTCGTCAAGCCTTGTCATTGCGGTCATCGCGAATGACAGCGGGTTTTTTCGAACAGATTCGTTGTGATACTACATTCTCACCACACATACTGTGCGAATTTCCATCTGTATCAGCTTTCAATGGATCGTGTTAGACAGGATCTCCTGTGTTACGATCCTTTCTTCCAGACTACGCTATTCTACATCGAGTGCTCCTGATGAGTTACTCTGATTTGGGTTTCAGGCTTGAGGAAAGTGCGTGAGACATTTTTATTTATTCGATTTCCAACATTCCGATGTTAATGAGACCGAAGAGAAGCGGTACATTTCGAGTTGTGAAGTTCTTGAAGTATTTCAGCGAGGACCCAGATAGCAAGACACATCGGTTCGCATCTTCGGTCCATCATCAGCACCACCGCCGCCAACGCCACCGCCACCACCACCTCCACTGCTACCGCTCGAATAACCACCTGAACTATATTCCTATAAAGTGCGTCGTGGCAGCTCCACAACAGCTTTGCCTATCTCCCAGATCGATTCTAAGGTTTTTCACACACTGCTTCACAAACGTGGAAGCGCAACCGGGAAATTGGGATGCCCGATCTGCCTGGCGAAGCACAGCATGACAGTAGTCGATAGAAATGTGCCGCCAGAACAGCCATGAGTGCCAGCATGATGCCCTCCTTCCCCTAGCGGAGGGCGGGCTCATCTTAGGTGGCGCTCCCAATGCTCAGGCTGTCTCTAATCCATGGAGGCTGTGTGTAGGTGCAATGTCATCCTTCCTTGTACCTGGGGGCGCCTAAGAACCGAACCTGGTGTCTGGCCAGAACAACGTCGTTTAGTGAACTTTTGCCGCACGGTCGTCCAATTCTACAGAACCCCTATATCGGAGAGGCAGGAAGGCGATGACTCCGAGCTGTCATGAAATGCTGGATACTCATAAAAGAAAACTCTCTAACCTCCGCCACCGTCGCAACCACCGCCATATGCATACTCCTCACGCTGATATCCTCCGCCACCACCGCTGCTTCCTCCACCGCCTCCCGCGCCTGGCGGTGCCATGTAGCAGCTGACGTCGCCCATATCCCAACAAGAACCCTAACACGAATGACTCGTTAATGGCTCGAGCGTCTTTTATACTCATTCGCTATCAGGGATTTGCATAAGTGCAATTTTTCATGTTTAATCGAAATGAATGGCAGGAGCGTTATAATCCTCTGATGCCAATTCTTGGCATAATATTCACGATGTTCATTATAATTCATAACACAGAAACAATTTTAGCATCTTCTTCGAATAGACGAAAGACTTTTGCGCTCGACTTGCGAATTTTAATCCGTATGAGAATCACTGGACTAAACTTAGCAGAGGAAATTTTCATGAGTAAACAGAGTTATTTGATGACTCATTAGAAACGAAAAAAAGAGCTGCTTTTCTTAAAAATTACAAAAAAAATCGATCGTTGCATCCTCCTCAATTTGCATGTGTGCTAAATTTTCTGCTAAATATCTCCTATAAAAGGCTTCCAGACAGGTACGGCGCCATCCGTATTGGTGCTGCCCACGGATAATTGGGATGTAAGCGACTGTATGGGAGCACCAGGATCAGGAGGTGACAGCGGAGATGCAAATATTGATACCTCATGCCAGCGTGAGGAATACGCATACGGTGAAGGGAGCGGAGGTCGAGGTTGGGATTGGATTTCGTCTGAAAGTTTCGATTTATTTAGCAGAAGCAACATTGGAAACCGCCCGAGTCGGTCCAGTACACGAATAATTTCTACCCGCGTATTGAGGCACAATATGTCTGTGTTCTGGGCTATGTTATATTCGGGTCGAATCAATGATGGAGGGAGATGAGATAGAAGTGCTGTATGCCGAGCAGTGGAAAATTGCCTTATTTTGGTAGTCACAGTGAGGATCTGAGGATCTGACGATCTGACATACGCGTAATCTCCTTCGCATAATGAATCATTCGACCTCTGGTGATTCGAACCCTCAGAAAATGACCTCACAGAAAGAAAGGGGTCGAAACTAGTACAAAGAGGCCCATCGGACATCCTTGTTTCTTACTTTTGCTTCTGCTGAAACCACTATACAGTGCTGTTACCATTATCATGGATGAGTCGTTTATATCTAGCAAATTATTCGAAGCAGCACATTTCAGGTGGTTATTCGAGCGTGAGAAATAGTGGCGGAGAGGGTGTTGATGATGCACCGAAAATGAGGCGTGATATCGCGTGCTATCTAGAACCATGATAAGAAACCCTGACAGTTGCGCATTGGTCTCATCCTTCCTCATTGTGTGATCAACGTGCTCCATCCAAGACTAAAATTTCCATATGCATTCTCATGTTCACAAGCATTCTCATGCTTCTTTTTTAGCATTGCACTCTCGCACTGTTATCTCGATCATTAAAAGTGCTCTGTGTTCAATCAATGCGAGTTTACACTCGCACGTGTGCATATGAACATGCTCATCTGCGCGCTCGTGCATAGGCACACGTACATTGGATCAGCATGTGCACAGACACGCAGCCAACGCAACGTTCATGTGAAGCATGCGGCAACACGGGGAACGAGCTCCGGATGTTCTCGCTTCCAGCTGTCATATTAATTAGCAATGTATGAAGTTCTCAGCATTTCTTGTACTGCGCGAGTTTTTGTTCCAGTTTCAAGTTTCGCTTTACTCTATAAACTGTTGTGATGCATCATGTTTGTCGCTTCAAGTGAGCTCCAGGATCGTTCACTATACACCACACCGTCGGTTTATTATGTAGCCGTGAAGAATGATCAATGAATTGATGCACAAGCGCGAGGAGAGGTTTCAAGAAAACTCTGAAATTTCTTTTACTACAATTCTATCTGCAGCACCATATAGGTAGCAGCTTGTATGAGTGATTACAAACACATTGGCGCCATCAGGGCTGAAAGACAATCAGATTTGATAAAGGTTGCTGCTAAAGTTCTTCCCTTTTAATGAGGTTTCATTCTTCTCTTCGGGCACCGGAAGTTCCACATTTTCCATCTATTTCTGGTGCGCTCATTACTTCGTTTTCATCAATTATGCTGCCAGCAAAACCCTCACTTCGCTTCTACTCGCTCTTTTTTCGTTGTCTAAGCTTCCTTTTGTCAATGCTTTCAGTTCAAACTGTGATAATGAACGCATTAATCCACTATAGCAAGTGGTTCGCTTCGCCACTAGTAGGCCTCGCGAAAAATAAAGGACAGCAAGTTCATTAAGGCAATGTTACCGCCTTACCAAATATGCCGGCACGACCATCAGGTGGTTAGACGTCCACGTAGCTTAAACAATGCCCAATTTCGTTTGGCAAGATATTGAAGGACATTCCTTGTTCCTTGTCAGTAGTGCTCACATGCACATATGCATACAGTGAGTTTATACATACGTATGCGTATGCACATACCCGAACACTGGCGCGCATATACAAAAGAGGCACATAAGCACCAAATGCACACATACACGTGCGCATATCTGTGAGCAGACGAGACGTGCGTCATATAACCGGCTGATTTCAGAAGCGAACGTGTGTTTCCAATGATGACCACCATATTGAGCGGAAACGTATTTGAATAGATACAGAGAAAAAAGTTCTCGGTCGTGACAATATTGGCACAAGCAAATATAGCGATAACTTTTAAATTGCACTGCTGTTGCAAGGACTTCTCATCTTGGATCTACATGGCAAAGACATTGCCGAGCGCTCTCTAAAGCAGCCATCGTCCGTGTCAACTGTAATGCTATTGTCTTCGCCTTCCCCGTTCGAGCAAGCACCTGAAGTTTAGCGCTTTGGAATGTTTATGCTTATCACTTTTTTGTCGCATCCTTATCGTATAGCTAGTACGCCTTCTCCTTATCTCCTTTAGTAAAAATGTTCCTGTCACACGCCTTCCGTTTTCATGCTTCTCAGTGGAATTCTTCCACATTAACGATGAAAGGATTTTGTTTTAAGGATTGGAAAATAAAATTTGAGATCAAAATGTGAGGACTACGGCACTTTAAAATGTAGTAGGAATGATGTCAGTGAGAAAATAGGGACCAGAAGAGAAAGAAAAAAGTTTCAGCCTAAAACAATTTGAGAGTGGAAACACTGTGTAAACGATTTTTTATGCCGCCTTTGATTGTTTGCGAGCGTTGGCCGATGAAGGCACTTTTCAATACACGAGAATTTGCTTCCTTCCGCCAAGAGCCTCCACCCTGTCGCCTGTGCAGCAGTGATCATAAAATTGTGCATTTCCGTTACTAATAATTTCCTCCATCACTTTTTGTGTATTTGTTGCACTAGCTCTTTGCAACATGTCTATTTCATTGCATATATGAATATGCATATGCCAATATGTCCTGTAGTTTTTCTAGTATTCCGCAGCACAGAAAAAAACTGAATACTTTAGAAATTCATATTGACGTCGACTTCAGTCATTCGGTCAACAAGTATATAGCAAATGCAGTCAAAGGTTCCAGATGCTTGGCCAACCAAGGACCGCTTGTCCTTCTTTGAGGAAAATGACCAACGTCTGTGGTAGATGACATAAGTATGAAGTACCAGTTTATGTGCCAAGTGAAAGTCACAAAGCGCAAATCTAATTTGAGAGATGATTAGGATGTAATGGATTTTGTGTCAGCACGGCCTTTGATCTTGCCACGGTTTCGTGGCAATAAACGGCAAAAAACTCAACGGCAGCAGCTGAGTAGGACGTGAAAAAATTTCTGCGAACAACTTTTCTTGTTGGCTGTTACCGTGAAATGTTGCGATTAAATTACCACATCTTATGACCTTCAGAAAAACTGGAAAGGCAGCACCCATCATGAAGCCGTGCTTGGTTCGAGGGACGTAAGGAAGAAATAGGAGCCACAGGTGAATAAATCAGGACGTCATTTAACGCCTGATTCAATGTGTTCATGCAGCCAATAAACATGGTAACGAAACGATAGAGACCCAGAAGAGTGCTGATTCTGAGGAACGGAAACTGTGAGGACATTTGCGACTATCGTCCAGTATGCTTGCTATCGTATATATATAAATATATAAAT
>JAARMF010000032.1:41507-80150 GCA_022844705.1 Toxascaris leonina | reverse complement strand
ATATATATGTATATATATGGGATTTTCATGCAATTATCGTATGTCACCATAGTCTGCACTTAATGAAAGATAAGAATAGAGACGGTATCTAAAAATGCGATCTTAAGCTACCGATCATCTTCTCGCGGTGTAACGCAATTAACTGAATATTGAATAGATTATAAAATCAGTGCATTACTGTTCTCCAGTGATCTCGCGAGATCATTCAACTCCTTATGAGAGAATGCCGCACCTCGAGGTCGGTCAACTGCGCATTCGAATCATCAGGACTTCTATATCAGGACTGCACATGGAAATCACTCTGCGTGACGAAGCAATAAAAGTTTTGGCTGCAAAGACATGAGCGGAAGATTTACTTGTCCTCCTGAAACCCTTGCATGCGCATTAGAAGATATGCCACAAAATGTGAGTATGACAGAGAGATTTCGTACGAACGACAAAGCACTTTATATGCTCGTACGTGCAGAGGATATTACGCTCACTGAAGAAAAAAGGAGACGTTGCAGGATTTGTTGAATGATCTCAACAACAAGGCGGACATAGTTGCACTCAACGATGGAATAAAGGTGCAATGGAATAAATGTGTATTACCTTGGGCTTGCGATGTATTTCGAAAACCAAAACTTTTGACTGATGTACCTGCTTGGGGCAGGCAACACAAATAGCTAACGATCTAGGCGCAGAATGGTGGAGAGAGGAGCGGACAGCCCCTGCAAAACCCCGCGGGTAGAAATTAGCCATCACCTTTAGAAGCAGAGTTGTTTAACAGCACGTTGCTCTACTGCTCTATTAATGCCAAACGTGGATCAATGGTGACCTAGAGTGGTATGGAACGGTGCACTGTTGGCATAAAAACATCTGTTCATTGAAGATTTGTGATATCGCTCTGCAGTGATGAACGCCATTGGAGTGATATTCGCGAGTATTCCAGTTGAGGTGCTGACGCGGCAAAGATGAACGATGATGGATGGAGAGGGAAGAATGTTAGACGATGTAAGTGAAGTGCATTAAAAAAGCCGTGAAGACCGTCATTGGTGCAACGATACCTGCTCGTGTGGCTACGCGGCATCACTTGCATGCTCTAAGTGCGGGATTGAGACGGCAAGAGGGTGCTGGCAATGGCGTGAAACGGGCCCTGTTAAATCTCAACCGACCGACATATACGATAGTACGTCCTCCTTGCCTTATACTGTCGCCATGAATCTTCACCTCACCTGTTTGGACCGCCGTGTTAGATTCAGAGGACGGCGCATGTTCGGCATGTTTTCTTTATTGTCAAGGTAATAAGGGCTTGTCGTTGAACTTTCAAACCTTTTGAATGACATAACAGCGTGAATGCACCAAGAAACGTCGTGAAGGACCTGAGCAGCGATGCAGCCAACTGCAGCGTGGCTAAGTAAAAGGACATCGCTATCTGCATCGACTGCCCTTTGCAGCGTTCAGTGGCCCTACTTCCTGAAGAAATCTCAAGGGCACATCAGATCCTTCTCACCCATATACTGCGACGAATATCTCAGGCATGAATAGGACACGAGTCGCTCGAGTCATCTGTTCATTTTCGAAGCTGCGAGACATTGCTACTTCAACAACCCTATCCTCTGAGTTTGCGATCTGACTGCAGGCATCAAAGGCCTTCTGCAGGTGTACTGGACAACAGTGTTGGCCACAGACGAGTCGAGAATTGCGTTTATTGTTTATTCGCTGTTAAATGAACATAAATGCTAGGTTGCTTAAGAGGGGAGCGCAAATCCCGCTGTCGTTAGTCACAAAAAGGCGCGCTTCATTGTTCATCGCGGTCCCAAATAACAGGACACATCAGTGCGCATCTTTGGACCATCATCAGCACCACCGCCGCCTCCGCCACCGCCTCCTTCACTTCCGCCACTCGAATAACCACCTGAAACTCGTCGCATCCATAATCCTTACGTCGGTTGACACACATCAATAGACGAGCGGTCGCTTCTGAAAACCCTACCAGCTAAATGCACCTATACTGTGGATTTAAAGATGTTCTTAAATCTGACCATTCGTTTAGAAAAAGCACAGGCAGCAAATCGGCGAGGGCGGTGTAAGCAATGCGAGCAAAACATTTATTGGAGATCGAGATCTGGAGACCTGAAGTGATAAGAGGAAGCGTTTCAGCTCAGCTGAGGACTTCATGACCACCAAGAATTCGAGGGATTCGTACATTGTTGAACAACGTCTGAAAATTTCGGAATCTGCGAAATTCTACAGCCGTAGCGTATATAACGGTGCTTCCCGAAGTGGATGATATAAGACCACAAACCTCCCCCACAGCCACCGCCTCCGTACGCATATTCTTCACGTTGGTATCCTCCGCCACCACCACCTCCGCCACCTCCACCGCCACCAGATCCTGGCGGTCCCATATAACAACTCACATCGCCCATCCTCCGCAACACTTGTAGCAGGAATGACAAGACCTCTGCTGAAAGGCCTTTTATACTCTATTTCGTTGGCAAAAAATTTTCATTTTTGCATGGGAATGCCGAAATGCGTAAAATAATCTCTGCCAAATCAGTTCAAAAATTATCCTGGCATCTTGTGGTGGGAGGGTGTCAAGGATGACGGTAGCCATCAAAAGTTCGCGTGCTAGTCCGCAGTATCTCAAATGCATTCAAATATGTATACTAATGAATGCAACCACTCCACTCAGCTGAAGCAGCCGGCATAAAAGCGGACGCTACAATGAATCCTTAAAAAATATGCAAATTTTGCTGCTGCCAAAAGTGATTGAGCAAAGAGTCATATGAACGCCAAGCAGTTATGCAAATTGGGTAGGGTTGTGATCCGTCTAATATATGACGACTGCTCATGTGGACCGTAATTGAAGCGCAGGCAATTGAAGAAGCGGAAGGTAAACAAGTATTGTCATTGATTAAATAGATTTTTTGTTACTGCTAGTTTGTCCGCTCAGTTGCACTTTTCATTGGTATTCTCGTGGTTACTCAACAATCGCAAAATAAATTTGATTACTCTTTCTTCTGCACTGTTAATTTTGATGAGTTACATTTACCACCATAGCATCCATAATTTATGAGGTAGGAATTGTAATGTTCGGCGATCGGAAATTTCTGAACCGAGGGCTCGAGACATATTGCGGTATGGAAAAAAAGGCTCAAGTTCAGAAGTATTGAAGATAATTGTTCAGTATTATAGTGAACTGAATCCGTGGGGCCAAACTGGCCGCTTTGTAGCCTTCTGAAGCCGTTGCTATTTGCGACGATTACCCCACTAGTAAGCTCATATCACAATCCAGCATCACATTATTCATCATACATTTTCTGGATTCGTGCATCTCGCGCTTACAGCTTCAATTTTCCTTCATTTGCGCCAAACCGCTTCTGTTCAGAATGAGACTTCCGAGAACTGGCTCAATGAATTCGGCATTGAGAGCAGCTGCAAATTTTTCAGGATAATCTCTGGATATATCATAATATTCAGTTGCAGCGATGTGAAAAATGTTATAAGTGAGGCAAAGAGGAAAGGATTTGCGTGCCGATGATAAGGTGATGATAATAATGAAGTATTTAAAATAACTGCTCCTGAAGCAAGAATGAGATTGAAAAACTCGTTGCATCTTTAGACAGAAAAAAAATATTTGTGACTGGATATGGACGGTGAGAAAGTATTGAGTAGTGACCCTATTTCAGTAAATGCGTCACTGTGGAGTGAAAAACAATCGTTGAACGAGGAGTACAGCGAACATCTATTGATTTCTTGAAGAAGTGCAGTTGCGATGATTTCAGCGTTTTAAATATCCCTAAAGAATTTCGCCTATGTGGTCTTTTCCGTACTATAGACGAATGGTAGACAGATGTTTTTCACTTATCGGTGTTTTGTAAATTTGTGTGATCATTTCGTTTCAAATATTGCTATACGCCTATCATTGCAGAGTTCAATAATAGGATTACTTCGTTTCCAGAGTGAGAGATATGGTCACAGTTCGATGGGTGAATCTCTTCGCTTTAGCATTAAGCATTGTGCGGCACATCTAATTGGCCGCATATGATGAATTAAGAGCCCAGTGTTATCATCGCGAACAGATTACGGATGCAAAGTTAAGAGATGCAGCCAGTGACTTATCCACAATAGCGATACTTTGTCGACGAAACGAAAGAACGCCTTTGAGCAATATTTGGCCAATGAAAGGATGGAAGTGTACGTATCCGATTCGTGTAAGCTTTAAACATTGTATGAGAAAAAAAGGAAGCGAAGGGTAATGAAAACGTTTATATGCTCATGAATCCTTGTTGAATCACACTGTGTCCTATTTAGGAAGAAAAGCATCCAGCTTTAAGATGTTTCATTTATAAAACCAATTGGGCAAACGAAGTCACATAACGTCTAATCTCCAGAGGAAAGGTCAACGNNNGATCAGCTTCGAGCGTGCTGCAATTGGAATCCGCTTATAACGGAGCGTTTATTGTTTGCATCTTTGCATCCTGCCACTTCAAAACGTGACGTACAAATGTTAAGAAAATGAGGAGTGTTCTGCTTATAACAATCACGGATGACGCTTCTTTTAAAATATTACTCACTTTTGGCTAGGAAAGTACAAAGTCTTCGAAGTGAATGCTATGCATTTCTGAACCGAGAATAGCAAATGGGATAACAAGATCAGCGAGAATTGGGTTTATTTACTTGCTAATCGACATGCAGGTGATGGTGCGATTACACATCAGGAAAACTAGAATTCGAGTTTCTGAAGGGATGTTTAATGTCTTTCATCGCGGACCGAGATAACAAGATACGTCGGTGCGCATCTTCGGCCCATCATCTGTGCTGCCACTGCTACCACCACTTGGATCACTTGAGTAGCCGCCTGGAATAGAAAGTCATTAGCCTAAAATGTCGCGTTTTCTTGTAGCAACTGTGAAGTAAATTCAGATGGTCAACGGCGGCAGAGATGTCGCTGATTGTGTCANGTAGCCGCCTGGAATAGAAAGTCATTAGCCTAAAATGTCGCGTTTTCTTGTAGCAACTGTGAAGTAAATTCAGATGGTCAACGGCTTTTGTGATCGATAAGTGAATTTCTAACCACCATCACCTTCAGCCGCACTAGCTTCTACACCTGGAGACATTAGGTCTACCGGAGGTACAATTTGCAACCTGATCTCACAGCCCGTTCTTTGCCTTTACGCACACCACGTCTCCCTTATAACGACCTTCCCATACTGGTGCAGTATCTTTCCAAAATCAATCTTTGCTTCAAAGCATTGTTCCTCGCAACTCTTACTCCAGTCCAACTGATATTCCATGAGATACGCCAATGCGCACTTTCAGTTGAATGCCCGTCAACGATGCTTACAGACCTATAACGTTGATAACCCGAGAAACGTCAACGAGGACAGAGCTTGCATCACTGAAATATGGCTTAAAAAAACCCGCCTCCGCCAAATCCGCCGCCTCCGGTACATCCGCCACCTCCTCCGTAGGCATATTCCTCACGTTGATATCCTCCCCCGCCTCCTCCGCCACCAGCTCCACCACCTCCTGAACCTGGTGGTCCCATGTAACAGCTCACATCACCCATATCTCGCGAATGTTTCTAGCATGAATGACTGGAGAGGTCATATCACACTTTTTATACCATGAGTTTGCTCGTGAAATTTGCCGAAATGCTAAAATAGGAATGCAAAAAATAAGTGAATTGCAAAAAGCGAGTGAAAATAATGACGTCACAGATTAGCTGTGACTTGTTAGTAGAATCAATGAAGGGCGACGTGAAGGAATTAAGCATTAATTAAAAACTCAGAATCTTGAGGAGAGTGGGAAAACCCTGGTGCATTCTTGTGAAATCTGAAGTCGCTCTCTTATCGTCCTACGCATACTATGGCTGCATGTAAAAATCCTATTCCTTTCAGAGTCCAATGTATTTACGCGATCTGTCGAGCCTGACTCGTCACAGCACCATTCGTACTATTTCTGCTGAAGCGCAAATGCTTCGATTGACCGAATGTTCATCGACAGAGATTCCTCCGTTATCCTTCTTGGTACATATACGCCTTTATTATGACACAACCGAACAGACGCATTCAGAATAACCCGATATAGAAAAGAATGCGCAATCAGAAGGAAAAGTGTGTGCCAGTTCGACAACAAATCAGAAGTCGTCACAAATGTGGCTAGAAAATATCCACTTTCACTGACCTAAGATAGGTCGATTGTTTTCTGCCTTTCAGTTTTCTATCACTTCATCTTCTGGCCTCACTGTTTGTCGAATCACAACTGAAACTTCCAGACTTTATAGTACTCAGCGTTACCATTTCAAGGTTGTACCTACGTAGACAAGCTATCAATCAAGCACTTGAATACGGTGAAAAATTTGCTATTTTGAGTCACCACAAGTGCTAAATGCATGAAAGTCTTTGAAATTTACCTCTGAACTGCAAAAAATAGGTTGCCGACGTTTTTTCAAAGCAAAAGACCTCACGGTGTTTCCTCTCATTGTGGGTGGAAAAAGATTGGAACAAAAACGGGAATTTGTTTTTATATATGTCACTTTTCTTTTTAAATTAGGATTGTCGATGAGGCTCTATGATAATGGTGAAGCGCTTTCGCTTACCTACAGTCATCTTAGTTTGCACTCTTCATGCTATTGCCGCTCTTATGACGCTCACCCAAATTGTGCCTTTATGAACGTTTTGCTACATATTGCTATTCTTTTGTATGTTCTATCAGTTCAGGAAAACGAATGCAATAACTGAATAAATGGTAGCAAAGATTTGAATTAGATAGACATATATACTGCATGCTAGTGAAATTTGCTCCTCTCCAAATACCGTTCATGCTCCGCTGGGATTTACATATTTTTCGCGGACGAGTATGTTCACTTATAGGAAGTCAAGTCTTCGCGAGAGACAGTGTTCTACGAAGAAGTGTTCGAATACGGTCTACACCCCACCAGGTCTGAGGCCGGGTTTACGAGTGTGCAATCGTTCATTCCTCAGTGTCTTTCAACACAGTTGTTGGCGGCCTGGAATCTGCACACGAAAGGCCGAACAGTGCATGTCGATCTTCGCGTTCTATTGATCGCATTTTGTCGCCGAAGAGGCCCGCTCTCTCTCATGATCGAGCAGTCGTTATGTTTTTGGTGCACAGAATAATGCGGAAATTATTCTGAGGATAGTGGAGAGTGCCTGAAGAAGCTACTTGGGATGTAAGCTTTACAATCCCCACTCTCAGGCTAGGTCATGCATTCCTTCTCACGTGTAATCGCTCTTCACAGTTCTTACTATGAAGGATTTTTGCTTCGCTCTAAGACTCAACAGAGGTGTCTATTTTCCATCGCCCACCATTAAGAATCCATAAGACATTGTTTCAGGATGGCGACGTGCGTTTCGCTCAAGCCAATTTCCGATGTCGATTTCATCACCGCAACTGTCGATAAGAAGAACATTTCCAACTCCATTCCCATAATCAGGGTGGGTTGTGTGCAACTATTCAAATCACTATTCATTAAAGATAGCTCGGATCGATCGAGACATTTCCGCAAAATGTTTAGCAAGGATCGCTTTGCAGAAGTGTATTGATATGAATAAAGGCTTTTCGCAGCTTTATACTATAACGACCTATGTTTTAGAACGATGCTTCGGATTTATCGACGAAGACAGAATCTAGAGCAGTGAGTGCAAAAAGGCACTCGGCTGGGAATGCAGTATTTGCTTTGCTAGGAATGGATTGAAACACCGAGGAATAGAACGCAATAGAATCGGATTATTGCAGACTGACTTGGTTTCTAAATATCTATGGTCAGAATTTAGCAAAGTTTGACGATTTAGGGTGGTTTAACCTCGATGCCGCCGAAAGTGCAACGATTTGTTGTGGAGAAGGCAATTCTTATGAGGCCGAAAGACATCTACATCGTAGATGGTAGCCGCGAGCAAATTGAGGAGATTAAGAAGAAACTCGTCGAGGACAAGATGATGTTCCCACTCAAGGCTTATGAGAATAATTGGATCGTTCGAACTGATCCGAGGGTAACTTTTCTTTCACGGTAACTACCGTCCAAGAGATCGAGATATATGGCTGGTGATTTTCATAACCTACTGCGAGCTATCCCCAAAACTTGACACTTGACACTTGATTGACCGGACTGTCGAACGTCGATGACGCTGCCGGATACAAAGTGTGTCCCAACGATACAAAGTGTAGTGTAGTGTAGTATCCCCAAAACACCTTAAGTAAATGAATTTCTCTTTCTTCTCCAGGCGATCGATTTGCTCCTGTCGCTTTGCCACACCTAGCTCACCGATTGCCCCTGTTATGTTTGTTGGGATACTAGAGAAGTTATGTGGTATATGCAAATATTGATCCAATAATTATACACTTGGATGCGAAAAAAGCCAATGAAGCGAAATTCGAGCAAAGATGGCGGGGGAAGCGCGATAAGCTATGCACTGACGCATGGAGGATATGTTCACTGCATCAAGTTTTATAGGATGTAGCACGTGTGGAGAGCAAGACGTGGATTGTAACTCCGGACAAGTATCAGACAGTATGTCATACACCACCAGGTGTTGAACCAATTATGGGACACTGGATGGCTCCGGATCAATTCAACACCGAGCTTGACTCGAGGTTCCCCGGATGCATGAATGGTGGATTTCCGAGTTTTTATATCTTTGTAGAATATCTTACGCTTTTTTTGAATATGAGGAGGAGGATGAACGTCCAAATCTTACTCGTTCCCCCTATATACATGCTCAAATAAGCTCGAATTACACAAATATATGAGTGGTAAATTCGCAATAGTTGAACCTTCAGAATTGATCGCTTACATTGTTGATTGGGGGGTTTGTCATCTTGATGAGAAATAAGCAATTTGTATTCGCTTATTCTAGCGTGTTCTCGTCTCTTCAGTGTGTTTGATAGCTTTGCAGGGCGCACGATGTATGTCTTGCCTTACTCAATGGGACCAGTCGGTGGGCCAATCTCAAAGAACGCTGTTGAGGTTAGTCATTGGCTCATAGAATTCTGTTTTCATAGAAGTGATGTGATACGTTGCCTCATACTTTATTCATCACCTCAGATTGCTTCAGATGAAAATTTACGTCGCTTCAGACAATCTCATGTTAGGTGACCACGTTCGATGAACTAGAAGATCAGAAGCTTATTTGACCGGATGGATTCCCTCTATTAACCGTCCTTGTATTTCAGTTGACTGACTCAGCATACGTCGTGCTGTGCATGATCATTATGACACGTGTGTCACTAAAAGTGTTCAAAGCGATTGGCGATGGGGAATACGTGCGATGCATCCACTCCGTCGGAGTACCACACCCAGTTACCAGTAATGTTTTCAATAATATGAATGTCGATTTTCTTAAATGCATGATTTAATAATATGCAGCAGTTTCAGCTCTCTCGCATGATATCTCGTCCGTATTACGGCATGCTTAAGCTGCTTTACACTGAACTCTGGCCATCTCGAGTGGAAGAGCATTCATAGAGGAACAGTCGCCCGCCGGAGCCCCCGCAAAAGCTCATAGACCTAGAGCTCGTAGACACAAAAGCCCATCTCCCCTGTCGCATTTTCAGATGCCATTCAACCAGTCTGTTACCGGCAATCATTTTTGTGTGAGCTGCATAGTTGTAGGAATAATAGCAAGCTAAACTTCCAGTAATTTTACAGGACCCATTGTGAACAATTGGCTGTGCAACCCGGAAAAAACGATAATAGCGCATCGTCCGGCTGAACGTGAGATCTGGTCATTTGGTTCGGGCTACGGTGGCAACTCACTTCTCGGCAAGAAATGCTTCGCTCTCCGTATCGCTTCAAATATCGCTTACGACGAGGGCTGGCTCGCGGAGCATATGCTCGTCATGGGTGGGTTTATATTTCAGAAGTTGAAGTGTTCTTCGCGAAGGGTTGTTGAGATTTGTGATGAGGCATTTTGGAGAATGATCTCCACGACATGCTGTGATCTGTTTCGCTGGATTATGGCTAATCATTCATTGATTTCCAGGTGTCACTCCACCCGGTGGCAAGGAGCATTTCATTGCCGCGGCTTTCCCATCTGCTTGCGGTAAGACCAATCTTGCCATGCTACAGCCAACACTTCCCGGATGGCAAGTTCGTTGTGTGGGTGAGTAAATCTGCTTCTTCAACTCAGAAGGAAACTTGTGCTTCATTCCCTTTTGTGTATGCATTTGCTTACACTTACCATCATATAGAAGTGGCACGCTTATCACCAATGCTGTCAGCTTAGTGAATGCTTTATATACAACCAGTCAAAGTGTAAAAATAGGGTACGCTCTCTTTTTCTCGTCAATTTCATCGCCCAAGTCAACCACGTTTGGCGTTCGAAATGCCCTAGTAATAGCGTTGCCAATCAAGAGTGTTGGAAGCTCCATGACATAGTTGTCATCAAGTGATAAGAGCAGCCTCAAGTTCCTAAACTTAAGGAGATGACATCGGATGGATGAAATTCGGACAAGACGGCCGCCTTTATGGTATAAATCCCGAAGCTGGATTCTTCGGTGTTTGCCCGGGAACGTCATCGAAGACCAACCCAATGGCTATGGCCACTTTTCAAAAGAATAGCATCTTCACCAATGTTGCCGAGACCGCCAATGGCGAATTCTTCTGGGAAGGGATGGAATGCGATCTTAAGGTTTGTATTCGTTGCTATATCTACTACTCGTATGAGTCCTGAGCACCAGCACTCCTGAGAAATCAATTCTTCTGCAAGTGCGAAATCTTTCAACAGCTCTTGACCACCCGAAGAAAGGCACTTAACCCTTTTCAGGATCCAAAAGTAGAGATGGTGAACTGGTTGGGGGAGAAATGGCACATTGGCGACAAAGGAGAGGCAGCTCACGCTAATTCGCGTTTCACTACGCCGGCTGCTCAGTGTCCGATCATCCATCCCCAGTGGGAGTCCCCGAAAGGAGTACCAATCGACGCTATCATCTTTGGTGGTAGGAGGTGGGCATTTCTGTCTTGAATGGAATACCTTGTGCAACCCTTCAAGAAATGGCGAGGCATAGAAGCCCGTTTTGCAGTGCTTCGATGGAAAAAGCGATTTTCCGAGGCGGTAAGTAATGATCGCAGTCTGCTAACGGAACAGATATCGGTATGCCTGCTATGCGCTTCTTGCTAACTGTCTACTAGCTGTTGGCTGCAATGAACACCTGGGTCTAGCACGGATTTTGTTGAGACCCTTGGACAAATTCGAGGTCTCATTATGGCTCGCAGCTGAACGTATGGGTTTCTGGATAATATCTCCTACATCCGTGGCAAGCCACTCTGATACTCAGGTTTATCTATGGATTAGCCAATCCGCTGTAGGCAAAAAATTCAGCTTTAGCTAGCGTCTATTTAGCACTCGGATCATTTCCATTGCTTCATTTGTTGTGATGGCGTGAAGACGGCGAAAATCAATGGCTCTGCAGGCCCACCGGTGTGCCACTGGTCATAGAGACGTTCTCCTGGCAACACGGTATTTTCACCGGTGCTGGTATCAAGTCCGAGGCAACTGCAGCTGCAGAGCATAAGGGCAAGAAGGTGATGCATGATCCGATGGCTATGCGACCCTTCATGGGCTATAACTTCGGCAGATATCTCCAGCACTGGGTCAACCTCGAGAAAGGACACAAGGTTTTTTTGTATCCTTAACTTGATGAAATTCGTTCTGTTGGTCTCGGGATGCTGACTAAAATCTAAAGTGAAAAATCGACCGCCTAAGCCACCGACCTGATTCTGTTGTTTGCAGGTGCCGAAAATTTACCACGTAAACTGGTTCCGGAAATCAGCAGACGGGAAATATTTGTGGCCAGGATTTGGCGAGAATATTCGAGTTCTGGATTGGATTATTCGAAGATGTGATGGCGATAAATCGATTGGCCGCGAGACAGCGGTCGGCATCGTCCCAACCGAGGGATCTATTAACCTAACCGGCCTCAGTGATATCAACACAGAGGAACTTATGAGTATCCCCAAGGATTATTGGAAGGAAGATGCTAAGGAAGTTCGCAACTTTTTCGAGACACAGGTTCGTGATTTTCGAAATGAAGCAACTTCGAGGGCGGGGTTGCTGAAAGAGTTCGCATTAAATAGGTCTCCTCCTGAAAGATTGTGCATAACTGTAAGAGAACGCCAAAGCACCAGAGTGAAACAGGCATTGGTGCCGGAGAGTATTTCATGGAGTGTGAACGAATTGCACCCGGACGGAGTACACAGTGATCATAAAAATCTCTATCTCGAGAAATTACTTAATGACGATTTTCAGGTTGGCCCAGATCTACCTGCCGAAATTCGTGCGCAACTCGACGAGCAGGAAAAGAGAATCAATGCTCTCTAACATGAGCCGCAATTACTGCAACTTCTAGCTAATATTTCCGGTTATCCTGAAACCTGACCTCTCCCATCTTTTTGCACCTTTTGACCTCTCATCTAAACTGTGATCGAATTGGCGTGGAACTTGTCGCTGCAGTACCATTCTATGCATAAATTTTAAAGTCTTATGGATTGTTTCACATCACCTCGCAAATCTAAAAGCTGTGATAGTAGACTGCGCTGATGGTTGTGTGCATTAGTGACGATCACTGAAAATCTACAAGTGTCGTGAAGAGTTGCTAGATATTGTTGGAGTAGCATCACTATGAATAGTTTTATGAGGAGCGGCACTAGTAAGCGATACTGAAAATGATCCTGTCCCATTTAACTGAACCCACCCCACCATACTTGAGCAAGCGATGGAAGCATGCTAAAGAGAATGAAACGATAGCCATCTTCGCTTTGCTTCCACGAACGTGCTAAAAAGTTGTATGCACATTTTGCATTGGTCGGGTTTACATTTTACATCACTTAGATCACGAAAAAGGCGAAGCTGTAGACTAAAGTCGAAATTTACGTAGGCGACTAGGTCGGCTGAATACGAACATATTCGGCACACTTCGTTGTGAGGTAATCAAGGAGCGCGAATCTCAGGCCAGAACAAAATGAGCCAAGTTCAGCTTTCATTTCCGTTCACCTGCGGTTGTAAGACGGAAGTCGTCACATAGAAATGGAACGATAATATGAATATCTGGTTGTCAAACAACCGAAGCATCAATTGTATCAATGAAATCGGCATGCTCAAGCCTTTAGTCGAATGGAGATGTGCATTTAGTCGATGTCGCGGAGAAAGGGAGGTCACAATCGTCAATAAGATATGAGAGAGGTTGAGGCAGTCATGAGAGGATGTCAGCAAAGAATTTCCAGACGTAAACGTCGTCTTCGCGCATATGAAAATCCACGCATGAGAATGCACGGTCTGTGCAGGTGTTCTGTTCGATGACTGAATTTGAGAGTCATTAAAGCCACAGCAAAGGGACTTGGTAAATTCTGTTCACTATTTGATGCAGTTTTTCACATTCTTTGTTGATCCGCCAAGTTTTCATTAAACAGTTTACGAATAGACTTGTGTGCATTGTACATCTCCTTATTTTTACTCAACGTCGTTGGAGTGACAGAAGAACCAATTTTCTGTTGGAGGATTTGCTCACCTAAACTGCACTCACCTCGCTGAACATTCGCAACCTGTCAACATAAGCGGATATAATGCTTAAGTACTTAAGTAATTAACTGCATAGTTTGACTTGCCTACAAAAGAAATCTCAAATATGATTCGAAGAACGAATTTTTTGAGGGGGAAATTTTTGCAGCCACACAGTTCGCATATGACCTGAATGTATGATTACGATTTATTAAAGCTGAGCATTTGGCGATGCCGAATGGCTTAAATAGGTGAACCGCAAAATGACACATCGAGGCAGGTTGGCTGTTGGGCGGTTTCAATGGAGAAGCAGTTGCGGCGTACATCTGTTCTGTTTACGGGCATTTCTATATATGTTAAGACGAATATTTTCGCTTAAAAACAAAACTTCAGTGGTGGACACTTCTGCCTCATAAACGTTGAAAAGTTGGAGCTCGTAACGGGAAGTCAAGAGAACGGAGAGACTTCCATTTAATCGCAATCCTATCCATGCAACATATGGAATTTTTCCCATAAGAATACGGCGGAACAAAAATTGGCAATCACACAAGCTAAGACATGTGGAAAGAGTGAGTGCAGGACGTGAAGAAAGAGACGAGAGAGCAGTTCGTTCGATGAAGCGTTCCACTGTCCTATATACGAAATATTTCACAATTGTACATTCGCATTATTCTTTGTTCACCTAAGTGAGTGAGTTAGCTAGAAAGGCTCTCTAGCTATCCAGATAATGACGATTTTAAAAGACGTAATTTGAGTGAGATATGAGTTGTCAACTCAAGGTTCCAAGTACATTATTCAGATAGTTCCACAATTTTCTCAGCACTGATCTCGGAAATGAAATCATACGATAGAATAAATATAAAACATAAACTAAAAATATACCAATACATTAATAAAGCATCACATGTTAGCTGAGAAAACTATCCACATTTTTCATGCGTGTTTCAGAAATTCCCGATATTCGGAACATATAGAGACATTTCTCATTATTTTTTGAAGATGTTTGTTTTGCGATCACATTCAGAAATGGCGATCACTGAGGAGCATATGAGATGTGACGAACAATAAGTTTATCATTCTAATAGCTGTAGAATTGCTGCTAATCTCTAGTTGTTTATTCTTGAAGTTTTCACTGATTGCATTTGTATACTCTGTGAAGAGCTCAGCTCAAAACGGATGAATTGTGTTGATAAGCGCTAAAATTTCCACGGTTCAGAAATGGCGTATGCGGCGGTTGCACTTCCTGGTGGAGCGTATTGAAAATATTCCATTGATGTTGGTGCACCAGTCTGATATCCAGTGCAAGCTGAAAACACCAATAGCTAGCTAAACGAAGGACCAAATTTAATGTCTGAAACAAAGATGACGCCATTTTTGAAGTTGAGATAATATATATTATTGAGCCGTGCGGACTTGAAAACCGTCTATGAAGATGTTAGATGTCAAAAATATAATATATGACAGTAAAATAGACTCAGTATGATTATAGTGATAAACGATATCCCGTTGAATAGCAATTGAATTTCTACTTATAACAAGCTATAGAATGGATTTTTATAAAAATAGTAGAGTCGTAAAGAGATAATAAAATATGTATTACTCTTTTATGACCTGCCAAACCTAGTTCTGGATATCAAAAAAGTAGACGAACCGTATCCTTGTCGAAAAGCGTAACTGGATGAGGGTGCAGTCGAACCAAGGTATGAAGGATGCACTGCCATCTTCCTCGATTCGATCTCATTTGTGGAACTACTACGCCGATCCATCACTACTGCATCGCTTAGGTCTTCACTTTTTACCTAAATCATAACTGGTGGTCAAATAACTGTGGATCACTATACCCTCGTAACTGTTTTATCAATTACATGTATGCTGAATTACTCTTAAGAATACTACCAGCAAAAGGATAAGCAATTCTCCCAAGATGCATAAAGAGGACTGAGAATTGCATCTTAGTAATTTCATTTGCTGAATGACAGCTTTATTTGGCTAAGCATCTGGAATAGGAGATGATGAACGAGGTGGAGGATGATGGGAGAAGATTGCTACAAATTAATTCCATCATTTTTTTGAATATTGAAGTCGCTTAATGCGGTTTGTTCTTAGAAGAAACGACCATATTGCACTAATTAAGACGATTATTTATATATAGAAAGTGATTGGTTGGTGTAGAGCAAGGTTTATTTTCTTGGATTCGGTATTAAAGAAAGGCTTAGAAAATGAATCATGAGTAAATAATATAATTGTATATGAAATAAAAAAGAANGGCTTAGAAAATGAATCATGAGTAAACAATAAATAGTATATGAAATAAAAAAGAGATTTCTATTGCCTCAATGTCTTTGCAGGAGCTGCAACGACCGTCCGATACCGATACATGATTGCTGCTGGAGACTCCATTTACGCTTGCACATGCTCCAGAAGGATTTGTACCTTGCTGCTGAACGAGTTTCTTCTGCTGACGAGCTTTGGCTCGTCGATTTTTGAACCACACCTTAAGAAAAAAACCTATTTTGCGCCTATTGCAAAGTCACTTACAAATCAGGAGCATTTGTAATGTAATTTCAGGTTAGATCTCCTAGTCATAAACAGGTGAGTTCGTTAATTTTCTATGAAGTGACGGCGAATTTTTTGAACATAGCGCAAGATTCATGAGCCTGATAATGCTGAAATATTTAATGCACCGATAATTATCTGTTACTAAATTCGCGTTGAGCTTGAAGTTCAGACGGATAGAATCTCTTAACAATGTTGAGGCAGCAAACCACTTGCTGCCTCAACATTATTGAGAAACAACTTAAGAATGGACCACTTGAAATTCCGCTTAACTATTTTCATTAGTTATAAACTAAACTTCAAAATAATTTTGGTATACACTTTGCTTATGCTACCATTTAACAGCATAGTCGAAGCAATGCGTGTCACATATATCATTTATGATTAAATATTCAATGTGACACTAATCGTTCATCAACGATATTCTTCAAATGTGTTATTCCTTGGCACAAATTGAATTATCACTGAATTATGATTTTATGAGGACATCAAAAATGGTGTGCGGTACGATTGTGCCAGGAAGCATCCAATAGAATTCGCAAAAAAACCTAAGCGAACTACTGTAAATACTAGATGAAAGATCATTGCCAGGAAATTCGATATTTCCATAGGATTTCAGAGGAACCAAAATTTTGCCTGTTTCTGTGTCTCAACGGCTATTAGCTGCTATGCTCTCGAATTCACATATCTTCATACATGCATTATTGAGTGTAATAAAGAGGGCTTAATATACTTTTTCCCTTGAGATCAAATGGTGAAAAGTTTCACAGTTTAATCTGAAGCTATCAAAAGTTTTCGATGATATGAGCCACCTGGACTCTGGATTCTGGAAGTTGAATCTTAAGCGCGACATCTTCTCGCATGAATATATCGGGATATCGTGTTTTCGCGAAATAACTCTCCAAAATCTCCAATTGACCACGAGTGAATGTGGTTCGCTCACGACGTTGCTTTCTGTAAGTGCAGCTACTTAAGTTTTCATTTCACTCAAAACAAAATCTAAATTCAAAACTATCACTTTCTATCTAAAATTTCTCCAAGAATAAAGAAGCACCGAGCAAATCTGTTAAGTGATGAAGCCGACATTCATATCTCGAGCAATCATGCTTAAGAAGTCTTCATTTCAAGTATTTCTGTTCAATTAAAATACTTTTTCCCAATTATAATGCACAGAAATTGCTACATGCTCTTATCAGAAGTATTCATCAGTTCACAAAAGTGTTTCCGACTTTTCAATCGGCTTAAGTCTTCATTATCAGAGAACAGTAGAACGAGCAAAAGTGACTCTTCGATTTCTCAAATATTATGCTCGAATGCGGGAGAAGAGCCCTTTTCAAAGCAATGCGTCAGAAGATATACGATCCTCGTATGCATTCACATTAGCTATTCATTGTTCTGCTCAGCTTATTTTCAGAAGATATTGATATTATAGAGTTATGAAGTATTGCACCCGCAATACTGTAAAATTATCGCTTGGAAATGTTCTGGATACATGATTCATGTAAATCTATCACTTGAAGGGAAGCTATGGACGTTTAAAGATTCCAGAGCATTTGCATGCAGAACCATTTTGACACCTTTCAGTATTTTTATTTCATAGCAATTGTTTTGTAGAAAAATCAATCTTTCAAATAAGCGTTGCAAGTTCCGATAAATCACCGAAATATGAAATCCCTCGCCTCGACGATTTCATTTTGTCTAATGACTTATAAAAGAGTTTGATTATAGAAGAGGAAGTAAGAGTGCATATAGTGTTCGTTCACTTCACATGTTTTTCGTTGCTCTTGAATGATTTACAAACAAAGGCTATTTACCCTGTTTACTCGCAGTTTTCTTGATATTTGTAAGACAGCCGACCAGAAAATGGGTCTGAAGACGTGAGTGTGCCATTCTGCCCTATTTCAGTGCTAATTTCTGAGGAAAAAAAACGCTCCTCACCGTGAATAACACAGCTGCAGCAATATGCTGCAATGAGGCATTGCCCTGTTAAGCTCAAATAGATTTTGTTAAGGCAGATCATCGGAGAATACTCATCATGTACGTTAATTTTATGGGAAGTCATTTCGTCTCAAAGGCAGAAATTTTCATATTCTGTTGTACATAACAGATGGATACAACATTCCTTCATGAGTGATAGAACGGAGTACAAATGCTACGAGCACGACACATAAAAGATGTCAAGTGGTAGAGGCGCTTCGCAATTCGCAACCTTTGAACGATAGAAGCAGTCTCAAGCCATATGAAACCACGATTCTGATAATCAGTACAAATAACATGATGTGCACGGGAACATACCTCGGTGGGGTTGGGTTCCACGACAGAGCGCCTTGGCAATCGGCCAGTGTTCCTCCAAAATAACCCATTCCTGCTGGGAGGAAATTTCGTGTCGGTGGAGCAGCGAATCCGAGTGCTGTGCCATGCATAGGTGCTGTGGGGTAGGCGGTTGCGTTTTTGAAATAAGCTGCAGCAGCCATATTCGCTGCCGAACTCATCGACACCGATACAGCAACTGAGTTGGCAACTCCAGATGGTATGTAGGACATCCTCTCAAATATGACTCATTAATAGTGGATTGTCAATGAGTAAGCAACGTATTCAGCGCTATACACCAATTGCACATGTCAGTTAAAACGAACGAGAGGGCGAGTGCTGGAATCAACAGTAATGACAATTTTTCGGATTCTTCTGCAAAGCACTTAGCATTCCTCCTCTCTCACATTCATTTTCTCTTCTTCTCTTCCTAATTCCCTGCTGATTTTCTTGGGTTCGCCTTTAACACATGCTCTACAAGAGAATGATGCGAGGCGCACCTAAATTTCCTATGGTTTGATTGGCCAATCGCCTCCCTCCTCTTCATTTGCAGTTTCTCGACTTCAATGCATTGATTAAAACGGTAGGACATTTAATTCTAACATTTCCCACAAATAGTCGAGCTTATCGTAAATTTATTGTGACCAGGTGGATTATGCTTGAATAATGCTTGAATACTCGATAAAATAAAGGGCAAATTATATGGAACGATGAGAATCAACTGAATGCATGAAGTACATTTCGACATGATGCATTCATATAAAAATCAATAGAATATTTCTACGCAGTTATATGCAAAAGTGTCATAAAATTAAGCAACCGAAATTGCTGAATTTGCCTTATGCAAAGAGGAACAATCTATACGAGCTTACATTACTATCGGATGCCGATGCATTGTGTAAATTAGATGATGGCTTGGGCTGTGCAATCAATCGAAGATGCTTCACTTTCGAATTTAAATATAACAAGAAAGATTTTTTTGACAAGAAAGGCTATGTGATAATGGGACACATTTTTGAATTTTTCAGCCATCTTCTGAAAAAACTTGACTACATATTAAAACTATTGCTGGTCAAAGTGCGAAGTTCTGAAACTTCAATGGATATATTTGAAGCGCCGTATTCAAATTTAGATGGAAAGTGCATGATTGTCGAGTGTAATTGTTCATTAAAATTCTCATTCATATTATTTATTGGTATTAGATAAACTCCTAGCAAAAAAATTTCAAATCTTCCAAAATCTACGTTCATTCTACGAAAAAGAGCAAAATCTTGTTGGTATAAGTATTTGCTATACTCTCTCTAGGGGATGTTGAGACTGCAATAATTGGTGGAGAATTCGTCTATACCACTGAGAAGATATACACTCTATATTCACTTTTCAATGCTAACCTATTGCTATAAATTTCAGAAAGAAACTTTCTTGCAATGTTGATGCGCTTTCTTTCAGTAGATGTTCTCTATCTATGCTGATAAGTTAGGTTGCAAGCGCAGTTAGGATAATTTTATGTCGAAAACAATGTCTACTTCACATATCACATCAAATAATCTCAGATATTCAAATTCAAATCTATGCAAACTGAATCAAAGAAATGGAAAGGAAATCGAATGAATAAACGCTTATCTAAGAGAATGATAAGACAGGTGAGTGATCCTTGAGAGGTGAGAACGACAAAATGATTCAATGATGTGTCATTGATGTTGTGCTTAACACTACAGTGCTTCAACTTTGCAGTTTTATGATCAATACGCACAATTTGCATCATCGTCTCACGCAACAATTCGATGCATTGCTCAGCAACTAGACGATGCGTCGCTTTTTCGAACGTTCCACCTATCAACATATGTTGAAGAGGAATGTGTAAATGGGTTTGAGAGGCGGTTTTGATTCGTTTCGAAAAAGCTAATTTGCGAGTGCACCTGAGTAGGTGGCGATAAATAAGTAAGGTGTGAATTATGTCAACCTCATCCAACCCTTGATCTGATGATTGCTTTAAATGGTTAGTGTTATATTTTATTTACAAACTTTTGGGGCCCATGAAAAAATTCGGTGAATTCGATTTCTATTACCAACGCAATGTGCCATTGGAAACCTTTGCCGGTACAAGAGAAAAAATCGTTCGATTTCTAGCTCGACACTAATTAGCATAATTGATTTCTCTCTTCATTAATCGTCATTTGCTCGTCATCAACTACCCGGATTTAAAACTAGAAAATATCACNATTTCTAGCTCGACACTAATTAGCATGATTGATTTCTCTCTTCATTAATCGCCATTTGCTCGTCATCAACTACCACGGATTTAAAACTAGAAAATATCACTGCATAAAATCCGCGAAAAACTTCGCTGCAATCTCGAAAGAGTATTTGCTTCCCAGTAAACAAGACTATATTGGCTGTGGATTATTTTTCTCTCATTTCGATTTGTCTAAGTGATTCTCCGACTCATATTCATCGATATGATTAGGAATTGGATGATTGCATAAGTTTATTTGAACGAAAGTTCCATGGTTACTGTGGCAAAAAATTTTCGTTGTATAAACCAAATGCATTCTCAAATTCTTTTAGGAAGACGGAATTTGAAGTTTCAGATTCTGAAAAAAAAATTAATCTGTCAAAAAATGTCACCGCGTCACCGCGCCCATAAAAAGTGTTCGAAATTGTTGAATGGTTGTTTGAGTCGAATTTTTCAGTATACATCTTTATAGGCGAGAAAAAAATTTCATATATTTATAACAACATTGATTGGCTTAAGCTGCATTAATTGATAGCATAAACAATATTGTATTTACGAAAAAATCAGACGAATGTTTCACGTTATTGATTTCATATCAAATTTAAGAAACATTTTGAAAATATTTCAGCAAAAAAAATACGGCATTGAAAGATTCTTATTTTTTTTTCTCAAAATTGAAANCTGCATTAATTGATAGCATAAACAATGTTATATTTGCGAAAAAATCGGACGAATGTTTCATGTTATTGATTTCACATCAAATTTAAGAAATATTTCGAAAATATTTCAGCAAAAAATTACGGCATCGAAAGATTCTTATTTTTTTTCTCAAAATTGAAATAAATATACCAATATATCTAGAGGAAAATTTACAATAAATAAATAAACACAACAATAACGACTGATACTTTCGAGTGATTACAAATAACAAAATCTGCAAAGAATTCATAGAATCACAGGCAAATAGCGTAATAATGCTAGTGCAAGTTTGGCATTATTCACCAATAAAAGATGAAAAAAATTGAACGTCCATTGAATATTTAGTGCGTTTTATTAATTTAATGGATAGTGAAGTGGAATAAACAAAAATGAAAAAAATGGAAATCAAATGAAATTATTCGTTATAGAAATGAAGTTTTTGAAATATTTTTTTCACTACAGAAGTTCGTTCCACTTTTGTCATAACAAATTAGCAAGCGAATGACTCCGGCAATTATTACGTAGACTATATGTGCTGATTTGTGTTTGAGTGCCAAACAAGGGAGGTGTTATATTAGGAGTTTTTTTTGCAAGAAAACGATATTTCTTTGCTGGATTGGTGATGAAAAGGTTTCAAATGCATCCACAGCATGAACGATCTCTTCTTGATTGCATCATATTCGGTGAATAATAATTGGGAGTAGAAGTTATCTTCGAGATATATTATGTTCAAATTTACACGGCGTGCAAAAAAAAAGGGTTAGCTGTGAGTGATATCGACAAAGTATATCGTAAAAGGAAAACCCGCTTTGTTCCGTATGCAATTCTTTGTCGTTCCCTTCTTCATTCTCTTGAACCTCCCTCTCCATTTCGTTTCTACGTATGTTTATGTATAGGAAACTTCAAAGATGATCGATGATTGTTATAGAAGATGTTCCCATAACTGCACTGGACTTTTTTGACAAATTTTCAAACAACGCACTACAATCCACTCCGTTCCATAAATTGCTCCAGGTCCGTTGCTCGCATTTACTTTTTTCAAGCTTTTTCATTAAGCGTTTTTACTTCCGTAGCTATAACCCGTAAAATGATTAGAAAATTGTGCGAATGTTTCATGGCTAGTTCAAAAACTAACGGAGACATCGTCGTAAAGAGTGGGATCGAAATTCATAAATACTAAAGAATTGAATTGAAATATATTTATGCAGTGAAAGGAACAATTTTTCTGAAATTCGGTTCATTCACTTGTGAAGTGTTCAGGAAAATCTCACAATATCGAGGATATTCTTGAGAGAATTCGGGTTCTGTGCTATTGAAACAGTTGCTTCAGAAATTAGCCTTCAGAAACTAATGCGCTTTATTATTGCGTGTTCGACGGATTCTTTTGATTGTACCACATTTATTATATCAATAATACCCACTATGCATCTCAGGTGAAGCCTCATTGTCGAGATAACCTTCTTAGAAAAATTGCAATTTTCCACCCGTTAATTCTTAAATTTTCTTTTGTCCTTTCAACTTGTATAGTGCAGGATTTCATTCAATACAATCACGTTCATAGAAATTAAACGAATCATTGCAAAGGAATGTCAAACAATCACTATTAACCAAATAAAATTTTAAGTATTTTCATTAGTTCTGAAAAATGTGGGATATTACAGATGCGGAAAATAACTCCGTCAGAGAAAGCGACTTTTTTTCAGTAATCAAAAAGACATATTGTCATTGAAGTAGTTTAGAAGATCTCATTTCTTTAGTAGGAGCAAACATGTTGATTTATGCCTAATGTCATGATGTTTTATGAGCGTATTGCAGTAATATGCAATTATTGATTCATAAATTTCCAGGGATCAGCAGCGCCATATGTGGCTGCACCGGTTGGGTATTGAAAATATTCCATTGGTGTTGGGACTGCCGATTGATAAGTACCGTACCCTGAAATTTAAGAAAATTATCCCGTTACCAAAGTACTATCATATCGGAGAGTAGGGTCTATACGGTTAAAGGTGGTAAGCACAGATTTTCCTATTGTAGTGACACGATCCTTCTAACTCTATGCCACCATTCAAGCCTTAAAAAGTCCAGTTCCTCATTGTTATGCTTACAACGTTGGGTGAAAATATAATCGCAGTCTACGATGGGATTCTGCTATTTAAATTTGTATAATTATGGTTTTCTCATTGATTCGTAGAGATCAGCAGACGGTGAATGAAGAAAGAAATGCTGCTGAAATGATAATCGAAATAAATATAGCAAATGGGCGGATTGGGATGAAGTATAAAGACTCCGAAAGACAACAGGCAGGCAGAACAAATAAGTATACTAGATTTGATTGGTGCGCTCAAAGAGTAAATGGTACTTTCTTTCAATTTTGTTCTTTAAAGTGTTTTTGCATACGCATATTAAGACATCTTCATAGCATGTATTCATGCGTTCAAGTTGTCAATAAAATGCAATACTCTCAGAACGAATATGTTCTCTTATATCCCATCACCTCGAGAGGAGCACAAGAAATACCCATCAATCCCCTCGCATGCAGTCGTTTCATAAATCCTCTCACGCCTTCTTTATAGCCATGCACAGATGCATATTGACGAAGTGCAAACGATTTTGTGTGAATTGATGGCGTATACTTACCGTATCCCTGTGCGAATGCCGGTTGTGCAGCGTATGCCGACGACGGTGACAAAGCACCGATATAGGAGGGCGGAATGACTGGTAGTTTAGAGGGATCGATCTCAACGGGTGACGCAGTAGGGACGGCTTGTTCCTGCGTCACATTCTCCGCGCTATCCTCCACTTTCACTTGAACCTGAATGTTTTAGTGATTACCTCATATATTTATACCGACTAATAAATAAAATGAAAAAAAATGAACATCATTACTTACAGCTATACACCTAATGTTCCTTAACTCTGAGTTTTCTAATTAAAATGTTCTGATCGGTTGGTCGCCCGTNACCTCATATATTTATACCGACTAATAGATAAAATGAAAAAAATGAACATCATTACTTAGAGCTATACACTTAATGTTCTTTAACTCTCAGTTTTCTTATTAAAATGTTCTGATCGGTTGATCGCCCAAGCGATCTTTGACCGTTGGTTAGTCAAGTAACGCTGATAAATTATGCTTTGACAAGTACTCGCCGGGTACTAGTATTTAATGTAAGCGTCTAAGTACAAATATTTATTTACGCATATTAAAGTACTTATTTATAGGTATGGACACTTATTTATGCGTGCAAGATGTTCCTTGTTGAATAAATATTTTGCCAANNNGTTCCTTAGCAGTCATTTCATTCTGTGTGCAACAATACTCATTCGACAGCATTTGATAAAACAATATGTTTCGTTCGTTCACTTTTAATGTAGTTGCTATTTCTATTCTCCATTGGCAAATCAACTTTACAAAGTGAAGGAGTTGTTAGGAGTTTTTTTTGTTTGTATGTCTAGGAACTTTTGACTGAGGAGCTACGAAGGCCAGAATTAAGTAATTTGATGGGATAATGCAATCATCGTATAACTCATCCAACAGTTTCAAGTAAATTTTACCAATTCTAAGGGACTAATAGACAATGCTCGAGAATTTTTATGAGTTTTGCAGTTGGTCATGCTGCTTTTCAGACTATCAGATAGATAGAAACGGATTTTCAGCTAGATAAAGTCGTGAAATGAATTTCTAATATAAAGCTAGTGTGAGATGTTGATTTTGTTGAAAAATGTAAGAATAATGTCGCTTATCACATTATTTTTCGTCAAAATTTGGAGCTGTTTGGTATGAGAGGTGAGATAGCGAAGGCAAATGATCATATCAACGCTCTTGGTATGTCTTTATGTTTATTTAATACCAGGCGGTAACTAAAAGCTCTAGCATTTGAAGTATACACAAATCAGAAGAAATGAACTGAACAGTTTTGGCGTCTTATTGTTACAGCTGTACATCACTTCCTGTTGCGTGGACGATCACTTAGTCTCGCCTTTAGAATGCCATTGACACAAAAGCTAGTATTAGCATTGATGTTATACAGTAAAATCTATTTCATTCATCTTTGCATTCTGTGAAAGGAAAGCCCCCTATACTTGCTCCTGTCTTCGAAAAAAAGCGCAGCCGCTTATGGCGACAGGTATATATACCTCGACATGTTCGTTGTTAGAAGCACGTCCCTCGGAAGAAGCGGTGCTGGCGGCTGTTGTAGTGTTCGAATGACATGCACTGCTCACTTGTGCTTCTTGTTTTGATGCCTTTTTTTGTTGTCGTGCCTTTGCACGTCGATTTTTGAACCAAACCTATAAGTAACTATGCAAGATCAATTAAGCTATTTGGATATAAGATTATAGGATTCAAATATACGTGCAGTAGTTGGACATAAAATGCTGTACGAACCAATGGAAAGGTTTTTCTTAGAAAAGATTGCTCCAAAATGGGAAAGTGCAGCGGAACCCTTCATAAATCGAAGCTTTCAAAATCGCACTCGCTGCCGTAGCAGCAAAGCATGCTACCGAGGAAGGAGATACCAAATCTTTTACATACACGATGTTGCTCTGAATTCGCCCAACTAATTTTGAGAACGGCGACAACAATTGTCTATTGCAGTCACACCGATAAATTAGAAGATTATCACGGCAGTTATCTGCGGAGAAATGAGGTGCAGATCATGCTGCTTTAGCAGATTCATCTCTGTATTGCAAAGCAGTATGTTCCATACTTCAGATCTAGGTCGGAACATATTTGCCAGTTGGCAGGAAACTTGAATAACTGCAAATAAGCGCTTCTTTTTTAAGCTCTTTTCCTGCGTCAGCAGGCCATTTAAAATTCTTGCGCTAAACCAGCAATAGGCAGAATACGGTGATGCTGAGGAAATAGTTTTGCTGCGATGCTGTGCTATCAACTGTGAAAACTCATGAAATATTACCTGAACTCTAGATTCGGGTAGTTGGATTTTCAGTGAAATTTCTTCACGGATGAATATGTCCGGATAGCGTGTTTTTGAGAAGTAACCTTCCAATACTTCGAGCTGAATGCGCGTGAATGTTGTCCTCTCTCTTCGTTGCTTCCTGAGGACAAAAATAATTAGGTTGACCGCGGTTGAAATATTCATTCTTATAATCTGGCATACATCAAATCCAGAAGCCAATGAGAAATCCGGCGGAACATGATGATTTCGAAAGTTTGAAGATTTTGGAGGGTGAGCAGTTGGGGAGCAGTTTTCCCTATCGACGAGGTTAGAGACTATGTGAGGATGACACGATGCATAATTCGGCTTTCCAAAGGGTTCCGCGTGACAAATTCGCATATTTTGAGATTTGAAGTTCTTAAGTGATAATAGACGCAAGAATCCAGGTTGTGTCAAATCTCAATTCAGATATCCTCTGCAGATTGACGTCTGCACTCAAAAGCGACCAGTTCTCTGCCTCATAATTGAGTCGGAAAACATTTCCCAGTGTGAAAAACTGGATATATATCTCACACGGGCATCACATGCACATGAATGCTCGCTGTCGACAAGTTTTGGTGAAGATTCAAGTAGTTCAACAACAATTTTTCGGCTGCTGTTTTTGAAAGCAATGAATTGCTCTGAAGGTGTATCTCGCATGAAGAAAAAATCAGTCTTATTGCAAAGCTTTGAAATATTTCTCAAATGACCCGCTCTTACACACTTGATGATAAACAAGGCTTCTGACGCAGTGTAGCATAAGCAAGACCCATAGTATGAACTTTTACATCAGCGAGTTTTCTGCCTATGCTCAAATATGAGATTGTTGTAATTTGCAACAAAGGAATGCCTCTATTGATGACCACTTTGAGTGGGACAGCAATGATGGATATCATCTATACAATTATGATATTCACATTGTTCGCATGATATGCTAAATATTCTACATTGAACTAATTGCAATCAACGAGATAAAAATCATCAAAAGCCATACTCTTCTTCCACAAACAAACTTCACCTCTATAACTCTCATAGCATTGTGAATTCCCATATCGTGGATTCACCATCCTATTTTCGAAAGATTTTCATTTACTGAGCGTTATAGTAAGGTATGTTTTTCTTATCTGAAAAGCTGCTTTGTTATGGGGTATGCTGTCAATTACAAGCACATCTTGGTTTATCATGGGACTCGCAATTTGCTTTGATTCAAACCTGGTGCCATCAATGATAGACTAAAGCAGGTGTTGAAAGAATGCAGACGATCTCAGCAGTGGTGAAGCTTTTTTATAAGCATCCTCAATCGAGAAAATATGATAAAACAACATACCTAGACACTTGTCCGGCATTCCACGCTGCCATTCCGGCACTTTGGCAGTCGGCTAACGATCCACCAATATAGCCCATTCCAGCAGGCAAAAAGTTGTGTGTTGGGGGAGCGGCAAAGCCAAGTGCAGCTCCTGGCATATGCGGTGCTCCATAAGGACTGTTCTTGAAGTAAGCAGCGGCAGCCATATTTGCGGCGGAACTCATATTGGCCGCAGCTGCGGCACTGCTAACGGTCACCGTTGGAATATAGGACATTTGCTGCAAACTGAGAATTAAATGGATAATATTCAAAAGCTTTTAGTTGAATACGACGAAGAAGATCGCTAACTTTGTAGAAATAAAATAAGATACTGTATAGGATTATTATATTCCCTTAAAGCAATGAGGTTCATCAAATATACATTCATCACCTAATCACGAGGACAACTACCTGTCCGTTTATCTAGCCACTCAATAAATAGTGATCTAACGCAGCAGAAGCGTTCATTATCTAACACTTTTCATATAACGAAAACAGAGACGAGAAATGTATGTGATAAAGTTTTCTGACATACAGTAGACCCAACTGCTCTCTGATGCTTTTTCACATATGTGTTTCTAAGCATAACTGCTTCGAGACTGAGCACCTTCTTTCTTTGGCTTTCACACTGTAATGATTTCAGATTTCTGAGAAAATGCACTGGCAAATTTTATACAAAGTCCAGTACACTAATTCTCATCATATTTTGGAAAAGTGCTTTACAGCTAAACATCTTTGAACTGAAACCGACGATTTTCTCTTAGAATTTCAACACGCGACTTAGGTTTACATGTAGCAGTTTAACTGAAATTAGCACATCATCCACATCAGCCATAATCAGAAAAAAACTAACACCGGATGCGAGTAGATGAAAAAATTTTTCACTCCAGAATGCGAAAGTCGATCTCATGATTAATGTACAGAAGTTTGCATCACTGGCTGAAACTGTCAGTGATGCCATTTGCGTTCGATGGTTACCTATCTATTTCCAACGATCAAGGGACACGGTATTAGAAGCAATGCCACCAGAAAGATTTTAAAAAGATTACAAAAATGATCTCATTAGGTGACCAACTTGAAGAGATTGTGAGTAGTGCTTTTCATGAACGACACAAAGTACTAACGAAATAACATTAACACCAATGCTGATGAATCATAAGCATTCGTTAAGCAGTTCGACAGTACATAGCAAAGTTGTTAAGTTCTCGTTCTGCAATAGCGAAAAGCTGCACTAAGTATGACTATGCGGAGGATGATCGGCTTCACCATTGCTAGACACTTCTTACGGATTATTCGAGGTTTGGCCCCTCTCGAACAATCAAACACTCTAATTGGATTGGGTGCTTAATTTTCATCGTATGCCCACCGCAATAAAATGGACCCACACAACGCTGCGGCCAATCGGCTTGAACGTTGATAATATGGGATCATCGTTACATGAGCCTCTCGACACCCGCTTCTGATGGCTTTCTCTGATAGTGTTGAATAGCTGAGGAAGCATGAGCAACACAGAGGGTGACCTCAAGTGCTTAGCCTGAATTCATCGGGTACCTGATCTTTTGGGACGCATTACTTTCAACTAGGCGTCAATACTTCAGAAGCCGAGAGGAGCAGTCGGTGAGCAGCCGATTACGGTAACTCGTAAAAGAAAACAGCGCCATTAGCGAGGCTGCGCCACAGCGGCTCAGCCGTGCCCAATGCGATTTTGATTCTCTTCCATCGCACGAGCTTGCCTTCTGTCGTTTGCTCTTCACTTATCGCTCATTTTTTGGTACTCTCTAATATTTCTCTAACAGTCCATACTCTCCACATATCAGTGCTCTATACATATGAACAACATAGGCGCTCACTCGACCGTGTCACAGCCTCGACGGAAACACAAACGATTCTAGTGGGGTGCACCCAAACCACGCCTCTTAACAAGGCACCGCCCAATCAGCAGCCTTTAGCACTTACATCGGCTAACTTTGTGACTAGGCTAACATTTGACATCCAATAAGAAGAATTTCGTGTTAAACGCTTTGTGAAAGGAAATAATCTTGTGCTTTCAGCAAATATTCCATCAGAATCGCAGTAAATGTTGCTTCATTCAATCAAACCTTGAAAGACTCCTGAGTCGGGCCTTTTGACATCATACCTTTGAACATTGATCGCATCGATTAAATCAATACCATTATTGCCGTTATCGCACCTAAGCAATGAGTTGATCTATCACGAGATTCATTAATGGTGTTGCAATGAGTATAGGCAAGGCTGCATAGATTTCCTAGTAAATCATAAAATTAAGCCGGAAAGAAGTCTCAGTACTTCCTCAACCCGTCCTTCGGCAACAACAATATAAATTTCAAAAAAAGAGTTTATAATCTCGTAGGACAAACAGTTGCTGAACCTCACAACAAATCTTCTGGCCTCATTTTTATCGCAGCATATGTGTTAGTTGTAACACTTTTCGCTGCAAACACTATTTCGTTAGGCCTCTATGAGGTATGAATAAACTGTAGTAGGTGGGTATGGGATAGAACTTAGCAACTCTTCTACTATTTGTGTAATGCAGCAACGCTCATGCAAAGTCACGACGCCGCTTAGCGTATCAAATATAGATAGCGCATGTGACGCTTTTGGACGAATCGTAATCATACGGACAAGCGAAGAGCATACTCCACTCGTAATCTAGGCCCACAATGTTATAGCACTGTCTATTTCTAATTGCGAAATACCTGCAAAAATTTCGAGTTATGGAAAACTTGCTTGCCTACTCTGCATATGAAATATGCTGCCCACTCGGAACAGTTGAGAGCGCAACTTTTGCGTCTTAATCTATGAAATCGCCTAATTTGACAAGCTCAAAAATTGTATATTTTCTAATGAAGCATGCCATACAATCGTTTGAAATGCGCTAGCAAAATACTGACTAGAACGGAAGCGAGCAACTCATGCGCCTACTTTTCGTATATTTCATTCTTTATCAGCATCTAAACATATTCGAATATGCTTATATGACTCGTATGTTATTACATAAATCATATGCAGCAAATGAAAGAGACAATAGAAAGCTGCAAATATAAACACGGTACTGAACGACTAAATCGCTTGCACTATAGAACCGGATATGCTCAAATAAATAGTGCAGAGTTAATACTATGTGTAAACCGTACTTATATTCAAAAGGGTGTGAGAATAATAATGTAGAGTGTTATCATCTCTTGAGTCAGAAATCATTTCACAGTGGTGCAGTTAACATCTCTCTGTAACAGAATTTCATACTCACAGCGGTATACAGAATGATGATGCAGTAAAAAAATGTTGTAGACAAGCTAAAAGATGCGTAGGATTGATGCTGATCAATTTCTCAATTCAATATGCCTCGTTAATTAAATTTATTCCCATCAAGTCTCTATTCTTGCACTGCCACCTTCTTCTAAGACATATTTTCATCGTCGGCTGGCCTCGAAATTTTGGCAGATGCCAAGTTAAAATTTTCACTGCTCTTCAATATGAGTTATTGCAGGAGGCCAGGAACACTATGAGTGCTCAGTGGTTATATGGTCCAACAACGTATATCATCATATGTGATTCTCACATGTTCATTGCCAAGTATATATCAACGATAAATCGGGATATTGCTTCTTCTTTTTCTCAGCGCTTTTGGGACATCTGATTCCAGTCTAGCTGAGGTTTGTTCATTTACTTCCACTCGGTTTATCCCTAATGTAGACCTATCCGCTAATCCGAGAAGTGTCAACGCGTAGCTGTCAACTTTGTCAAACATGTAGTGCGTTGGGAGATGCGGCTGATTTCAAAGACGACCTATAGAAATCGGCATGCTATTGGGAGAGGAGAGCTCTACGGAGCAGATTAACAACTCTTCAACAATACCCCACCTATACCAAGCTGCGCCAAAAAGCACCGCATTTCAAATGAGTGCCCGACCACTGCATTCAATCAAAACAATGCTGAGTGCCATTCGGACATCAAAAATCGCTCTTCAGAAAACGCCATTGAAATATCATTAAATTTGTGATTGCGCATGCGGAATACGTTTCCGAACAAAAAAAAAATCACTCTCGCGGTATGCATATCTTTGTATGGGCATTCGCATATAAACCTCATCTAGTATGCAACTACATTGTTCGATCATTTTCTTCGTCACGTGAAGCGGCATGGCGACTAACTGATTTACTCTCTTTTGCCGATATTGTGAGACGTTTCCGACGAAATTTGGCGATATGGCAAGCGGTGATTATTGCGTGCATTTATCATCTACATAGAACACAGGCGACACTAAGAACGAGGACTGGCTAAATTCGGTGAGCAAAAAGCAACTGCTAGATAGAAAATGCATAAGATGAACGGCCTCATCATTTTCATGTTAAAATAGCCTTCAGAAATTGAAAAGTAAGATGGCTATAGGTAGTCAATAAATAAAGGATATCACCGCCTCATCGTTCGTTGGTGGAAAGCATCATAGCAATTAACACAGCAGCAATGGAAATAGAAACTATTCTTGAAATATGGACGGTTCTACTGCCAAATAGTTGAATGAAACTGAAGCCATTATTGGATCGCTAATTCTGTCATCGATTTGAGGATAGCACGAAACATTCCTTCCTCAAGTTGTTATATATGAAGAGAGAGTTTTTAATATAGAAAAGGTTGAAAGAGTTAAATTGCCCGATTGAATGCAAGCGGCAGGCAGGAGGCAACGCGTCAGCTAATCCAACGGCTAATCGAGCTGGCTGCGAAAACGCGCGGCTAAGCAATGGCTCATCCCCTAAGATACTTATAGTACTAAAATACTCTCTCGGTCCGCACCGAAGAGGAGGTATCACAACCGAGCCACTGTGACGTTGCGTGCGCTCGTCTGCTGCCACCATGCCGCTGGCTGGTCTACGACTGCACTCATATGCCTCGACTCCGCCTACATCCTTCATTTCCTGATAGTGCCTCAACGAGCACCTTTTCATACGTTCAGACTTTATTAATTTCACCTAGGTAGCAGAAGCAACACTCCCGAAATAACAGCCAGGTACTCACGCTGATAACATTAATGCTTGGCTGAGGAAGTAAATACAAATATTGAGAACAGCTCGAGACAGACCTTAACAGCCGCAAGAACCTATTTTTCGAGTCATGATTGCTCATGCAAGTGGCAAAAATGAGAAAGGTTGAAAGATAGTGTGCCCATTGATTGTATTTTACGGTATTGTTGCTTTCATCTGCATTTTTAACCGCTGATTTGAAACCAGCGGCTGAAGCTTATGACGATACTGACAATCGTATATAACTTTGACTTTATCATCAGCCTATATTTTCGTCGGATTTGGAAAGTTCGATCATCTCAAGCTCCTTGAGATTTACCATAAGGATACCACGACGGAACATTAATATTAAGCTTTCTTTCATTGTTAATAAACGCAATTTCGCAGCCAAACGGCGCGATTCTTGCCAACTGAGGTGAAGCCGAATGCGGCGAGTGAAGTGTTTTGTATTTCTGTAAAGAATGACTTTGTTGTTGCCACGTTTCACACAATCGAGCAGTCGTGAATTTCAAGGTGAAATNTTCAAGGTGAAACATTAAAAAAGCTGCTTACAAGTACGATGATGGATCAACTGAACTTCATAACTGGAACACCTACGAACCGGATTATTGAGAGAGACTTCACCGTTTCGATCGCGCATTCCACGTTCAGTATTAAACAATACTCAGCTTGGGAAAATCTCACAAGTTGAAAATTTCTTGAAGTGAGCATAGTAGTCTCTTCTTATTTTTTCGTTCTTCCGCATCTTGTTTCCGAATTTTGTGTTTGATATCGGAAAAATTCACGCTCGAGACCATGTAGGATTTTCTTTTTGCATGAATTTTTTAATGTCTCGAACGTTGAAAGGGACGCCTGTAAATCGCTGTAAAAGCATATAGACTATAGCAGGCGAATGTATGAAACCGTGATGATTGGTGTGTTTACCGGTGTGCTCAATCGTTTGTAGTGCTGCGTTTACGTATGCGTTAAGAATTTATCGCTGAATGGCGAGCAACGCACAGTTTCGCAAAGTTTTAGGCAATGGTTCGCTCTAATGGGCTCAGAGCGCCGCTATTTGCTGTCTCGAGAACTGTCGTCATTCCTTATAAATGCGCCTCATTCTATATGTGAAAACATTTTTCACTTCTATGATTTCCTCTTTCAGTTGAAGTCGACCATCTCTTTAATTGTCATTGCAATCGGATATGCTGAAAATCATGTATTCTCATTTTGATAGCTTTCTCCTGAATTGAATCGTGGATTTGGTCTGTGCTCCTTGCTAATGGATCTAACATACTCCTCATAAAGTTTATTCGATGAAACGATCGTTCAGATGAGCGTAAAGCTATATTTCTTTAGTTTTTTATGACGAACCTTTTAAAGATAGCTTGTGAGATACTGTATTTGCAGACATTGAAATTGTGGTGTTGTTAAACGATAAGCTTTCTTGATAGTCGTTTCTATTCTCCTTTCAGTTCCTAAAATTTGATAATCTGTAGTCTTTCGTCTCATTCTCCAGCTATTCAATTAGATTTTCATATTTCACTTGCTCGATTGATATCACTTTAGTAAGGCGTTTAACAGCTCACCGGTAACACAACCTAAACCAGTGGGTTTTTTACGCCCATTTTCTTAATATTCGCTTTTTTCAGACGGATTTAAAGGCACTATCTAAATTCTTGAATTGCAATGAACTCTTATGAGGGAGTTCATTGTTTCTCGATGTCAATTTATACCGCTGAATTGTCTCGATGTTCGGTAGGTATTAGCAAAAATTTATCGCAACACATGGCTCGAAACATTCGTTGTTCGCTCTCTATAACCAGTTGCCGCATGTGTGTCTCCTTTTTTTTGCGCCAATTTACTGGTTGCTCTCAGCTCACCTCATTTCTATTCGTAAAGTGCATCAATACCGTAGGACGGCACTCATATCACATCCATCGCACGCACGCACGCATATACACATATATATATATATATATATATATATATATATATATATATATTCACATGAGATCCTTCAATGATGTCAACAAAAAACATATGTCTCAATAGTATTATTGTGGAAGCGCGCAGAATTTTTATGATCATAAGTGAATCATTGAGTATTCGATTGGAGTTTCTATAATGAATTCAGTATAAATATCAAATCGAAAGTGAAAAGATCGACAATGGATTTGATAAAAGAATGAGAGGAGTATGGAATGAATTGATATATATAAGGCAAAGTTCGAAGCCTTCTTGCGATAAGTTTGGACTCAATCGGAGGTTCTTGACGTTCGAGTTATATGCAGCCAATATTAATGGATTGTTAGTTGTATTTAGGAAAGACAACAGATTTAGATGATTGTAGTGTACATACCAATAGCAAATTTTGTACAAGTGGCAGAGAAAAGAGCGGTTGGGGTAAGAAGACTGGAAAAAATGGCCTTTAGCAATAATTTCCTCCATGAGGATTTAACGAGGATATGTTTTGCCTTCACTTCATACCAATATTCATACCAATANGGATTTAACGAGGATATGTTTTGCCTCCACTTCATACCAATGTTCATACCAATATGCGGCTTGCTTCTGGTAAAAAACGCGCTCTTAATTTTTCGGACATCCGGTTCCTTAATGATACAACCATTGATTATGATGGGAAATCATTTGCAATTTCGCTATACGTTTGCAGCAGCAATGCTATCCAAAATTTGCCCACTATTTCACCAAAAATTTCACTTAGTATTTGCATTTTTAAGTTCGTAATTTGAGAAGGAAACCTCCAATTATGATGATCACCATCAGCAAATCTCAGCAACGACTATCAAATTCTGAGTGAGTTAAACAAAAAACAAAAGAGATTCGCTTTCTTTAGCAGCTTTGCTGACTTCGTGATTCATAGATCTCAGCTAGAAGGAATGAATGCGGTCTGAGCTGATAGAAATAAATGAAGTTTTTGTTATATAAGAATGGTAATATTCAATTTCTCTTCAGCAAATTCCACCAACACCCAACAATACCCCTAAAGAGTCTGTTTAGCTTACTGCTTCATGAGGCTTATGTACTAGCTGTTAAAGACTGATAAGCAATGAAATCTGTGAAGTATGCATAGGTGTATATTTAGCATCATAAGAATATATGGATTCGCGCATTAGATAGCTGAGCATATGTCAACGCACTTCACATTCGATTAAAGTTTGGACATATCGTCGATCGCAATGTGCTGAGATGACGTACATTGTAGATGTGGTGTGGATGATGCGTTGTCAATGTTTCGTGAATTCGCGTGCCACCTGCCGAGTTGTATTTTCGAATGCCACATCGATTCAATCCCTGTGAACTTTGTGGTTCGAAAAAAAAAGCAAATTTGAGATTAGTGACTGTCACTTTGGTGGGTGATTTCGTATATCAAATGAGTTCATCGTGAACGCAAATTGCTAATGCCATTCGGCTTTGTGCTATATTGTCCTTGAGAGGAGTCAGCAATGCAAAGAAAGAAGTGTAATATACGTCACACTGTTTTGTGGGGAAAGGAATCGGTGGAGGGAGGGATGGAAAACTTGATGCACCCCGGAGAGATCGACTTTTCTAATACCTGAAATATGAAGAAGTTCACCCTACCGCGAAAGGTCAATGGATGAAGCCTTTTAGGTTGCCAAGCAATAGAAAGGCAGTATCACATTCAACCAAATTTATTTATAATCAGTTTTATTGCCCTACTCTCCATTTTACTGACATCCCATTGCATGGCGAGGACTGAAGCAAAATCACATTATTGTGGCCAGAAAAGCAATATTGTTTCAAGATTCGAATGCTTAATACCCACCTGGAAAAACCTGTGTGTTTTGCAGAATTATGCAAGAAGTCAAGTGCTGTGCAATTAATTGCTCAAATTTTGCGCATCTCTCTACAGGATGTTTTCGTGCTAAGAATCTAAATTCGTGTAGCGCAAAGCAGTAAACGAGCATGGTAAATTGCTCTGTCGCATGCATGTTCACAATACATGAGCTATGAACGTGTTTGATTTACAACGATGATTGGTGAGGGTGATGATGGTGGATAGTGATGAGGTGGTGGGTCTCGAGCGTCTAGTTTGGCCGAAGCAGACTCACTTTGTGGGTTAATACGCGATCGCGGCGTTCCGCACTATTCTTCCTCTAATAGAGCGCTTAGATACACAAAAGAGTGTCCATACAAATAGACCTGCGCTCGTATCGCCTCGAATAGGGATCTGCATTTGCTCGTTTAGTAGATCGTAAGCGATCGCTACGATCATGGACCAATCCACTGATTTGAATCCATATGCAGTACAATGCGCTATACAGTATGCCAATATGAGGAAAAACGAAATATAAAAAATATTTTCGGAAGAATGGGATGGAAGCAACTTCAGCATCGATAGAAGATAAGTGTGAATATGAGGAGCTTTTGTCTCTTACTCGGGGTATTTGGTGAATGGATATCGCTTAACTCTCTGAACGGTACATATTTCTCTTTACCATATAGAGTTTCTTATCACTGAAAATACAGGAATAAGAGAGTGATATAAAATATGTGTAGATTGGTGGTCTCTTTTCTGGTATGGTCAACATAGAAGTCTGTAGGCTAACATGGGAGCTAACACTTCAAATGAACAAGTTTTCATCAAAACGCTATTGTAGAAACTTCTAGACGTGCTACTAAAACTTGCACTTTTGCATCTGCCCAAATATTTCCACAAGTCGTCACCCAAAAGAAGGTACGCGGAGTGAATGTCTTGATATACCAGTTACTCCGGCCGATGGTGGTGCATGCCGCTGTGGAGTTTAGCAGCCACTGAGACTAGCTATAGAGATGTGAAACCTGTTGGGCATGCTCCACATTGTAGGTGACTGTTTATCGAATAATGTATCGGGTTTATCAACTTCCAGAGGGAAGTAATAGCTGTTCAACTGTGCCAAAATTTAATGACGATGTTGATGAGAAAAATAAGCATTTTGTGGAACATTTATTTAGGCGCTTGAAACAGATGAACTATGAAAACAATATTTCACGCCTCTAATTTCTTGCAGTTTCGGAAATCGGTTGTTCGATTAAATATTACAAAAGATCACGCCGTACCACGTCAACTTCTCTTGCATGCTTCTTCACTAATTTAATTTGGCTGACGCAAAGTGTGAAATCGGTTAAATGAGAGCGCATTTTAATTTTTCTTCATTTTTTCAATGGCTACAGCTGCTTTCGGAGTTGATAGGTCAATACGGTACGCAGGGCTAGCTAATGCAAATACCCTATGGACCAAATTTCCTTCTTAGTTGAAACCACCGGGCAGACAGATGGATGGATATACGAATAGATAGATGGGAGAGAAATGCATACAACGATATCGTCACCATAATGCCTTTCTATCGAACAAATTTGCAAACGAGCGCAAAACAATAAATTAGATTCAATTACATTATTGGCACAAATGCATGAGAAGTTTTTTTTTGTGTGTGTGTGTGTGTGTGAGTGGTGGTACAATCAAGGCAGATGCTTCACATCGAATAGAGATGACCGTTTCGTTAATGCAAATTTTTCCGCGTAAATTTGCCCGTTAAGAGCGAATGCTTCGCCTCTCTACTAGGATCGTTATGCATGCCGAATGTGCCTTGTTCCACACTTCATTATTTTCAGTGCCACATAATCCGACGAATCGACGCTGATTGAATACCGCTTAGTGTGATCACCATTGATATTTTTTATTTGCTTGATAGCTCTCGAATGTAGTAGTAGAGAATTTGACTATAACACTTTCTAGCGATTGTTTAAATTCCCAGCAGTAATCTGTTTTCGCATTCATCTATTGGAAATGTTTGTTTTATTTAAAATTACTAGAAAAAAATTCTTCTGGTCTCAATTACAAACAATCTTCGACCTTTCCTTAAAAATTGTATATTTATTAAGCATCACGTTGTTTGTTGTTATAAACCATGGGATGCGCCGAATCAGATATAGATGCTTTTACTGACGTTTCGCCTCATTAAGCCATAATCATAGCAACAACCCTCAAACTTGGGGGGGGGGGGGGGGG
>JAARMF010000032.1:17915-41471 GCA_022844705.1 Toxascaris leonina | reverse complement strand
GGGGGGGGGGGGGTTGTTACCATGATTTCAGTAAAAACATCTATATCTGATTCGGCGCATCTCATGGTTTATAACAACAAACAACGTGATACATATTATTAGTATTATGCGCCTGAGAAACAACAATGTCGTCAAGGATATTTATTAAGCATTATTTGGAGCGCATTTCAATCACAAGCAAGAAAATCAAGACTTGAAAATTGGTGATTTTAGTTGACAAAAAAGTGCGTGAGACACATAGCATGAACGTCCTGGGAAAGTCAAAAGCGATTATAAATCATTTGCTGAGAATATTAGCTGAGTCATCGTAGCACTGGATTTATAGGCTTCACCAGTAAGTGACGTATTTCGAGGGAAAAATTGAGGGAATGAATAGGAGAAAAAGTTTACTTTTTTGCATGCCCTAATCATCGCAAACTATAGCTCACTTCATCGAGAAAGGAATCCACTTTGTTATTCTTCAAGAAATGTTCATAATTTGGCTTCGTCATTCGCTAAGAAACATTTATAGACATTTGAAATCTAAGCTCTCCACATTTATGGCTAATCAAAATATTATCAGTGTTATTTATTGTCTCCTAGACAAATGTATTCATTCAGTGAGCTAAAACAACATCGCCCTAATGCATATTCCTATCATCATTAGAATAGAAATTTTTTAAACAAACCACAACGGCGAGGTGAACGGACAGAAAGTACTGATAATTTTATGGAGCAAAGTGCGCATTTACACTCATTTACATTCCCATCACTCAACAGCGCTTTATGATCGTCATATGTGTGCAGTTTTGAATTTCAACAACAATTTTAGTGCACAAATAATATATTCAGCCAGCGTGTGAATCTGCTAGATGCAAAGAAAACGATTCGTCACTTAAGCTGTGCCCATTAGCCACAAGCCGAATAGTCAATTAGCTCTCTCCAATATGGCACCCTCTGCATCCATCATCCTATGATGCCATCCACTAAATGCAAGGGATCTAGAACTTTTGCAGTTTCGTTCGGAAATACAGTAGTAATGTCGTTTCACATCAAGTGAATGAATAAAGCATTAAACACAGACTAGATTCGTGTTAGAGGGGATGGAACTTCGAATTTCTGAGACAATATAGAGACCCATGAGATTTCACTCGGTTAGGAACCAAAACAGATTGTGCATCATATTCTTTTATATAAGTCGAAAATACGTCTTTCCTAGCGTAGACCATTTTTCATTCAGTTTATAAGCGTAGTCAATTGCAGTAATGAATTTCTGGAATATTAACTTTGTGAAGAAAGCAGGACTTTTTATTTTCTTCATATCGGTCGGTGGACATTGCATTTTCATATGCTATGCATAGAATACCATGGCAAAGTTATACCTATCCATCCTGTGTGCCTATTTAATTGAGAGTTTGGATTCCGTAGCCATTAGAGTTGGACTCAATTAATTTGATCGATCACCCCTGAATAGATATATTTGTATTTAACTGCGAAAAAAATCTTGGCACTGTTTTATTTCATTGGAAAATTTTTATTGTCCTTTATTAGTCAGTCCTATTTTCGTTCCTCACCTTCAAGAAACAACGAGCCTGTGAAAGGTTCATAAAAGTGATCAATTTATCAAAAATGATGGCATTGTTATTTTCCATTTCTATCATTTTAAAGGCTTTTGTCATCCGATTTTCAAAAAATATCATACGATGTTCCATAATTTAGCCTCACCTTCAAGAATGCCTACGAATCTGAAGTGTAACAAAAGCAGAAACAACAAGCGCACTAAGGATTAAGGTCATTTGCCATATGGTGCAGTTGGCTCAATATTATGCAATGCTATTTGGCTAAGGGATTTCATGAATATTCGTTGATACATTTCTACCAGATGACGAGCCATGCATAAGTGTGCGCATTTCTCATATGCTTTTGAGTCCGCCCCTTATGAGAATAATTGCTATTCACTATCAGCTTGGCTTTCTCTATTTCCCCATTAAATTTCGATTATTGTTTTGCTGACGCAAGAAAATATAGAATTATTTAGAGGTGGTCTCAATAACTAGAATTGCACTAAGAATCTAGAAAAGGTACAACGGCCACAGATTTTATAGTTTTATATAAAGTCAATTTCCTAAACAAATAAGCAAATCTTCGACATTCTATAGCCTCAAACTTCTCCACTCTTCTGTTCTCTTGTTGAATTCACTTCTTGAACGACTGCCTTTTTGAGTCTTGTTCATTGGCGATAACTCTTTATGTGATCGAAGTTTGCCTGTCGGCCGAATAAGAGTCTTAAAATTGCGCTGTCAGCAATCCCGGATCATGTAAATTTAAGATGTTCTAAACCAAGAAAATTACTGCTTCTACCATCGGTTGCAATGGCAAAAGAATACTGCTGCGCTTAAACAATTCAAGTGTTTTTTGGCAATTTTATTCGAGCGCTAATTTTTCAAGTTATTTCGATTATATCGTCATCCTAACTTTGACGAATTGATATACTTGTCATTTCAGGCCTCTTTTCCTGGTGTTTTTCGAAACACGAATAAAAAAATATTAACTTCAAAAATTTTTGCGAAGCGAGCGAATCAGGCAATAATCGGCACCAATTACATTCATTAACTGAGACTATAAATAGCTACTAAGTTACTCTTTTTGCCAAACCTGAAAATAAATGACTTCTGCAATCTCTCTAGCGCTTCCCACCTGTAATTTGTTGCCGTTGCATTTATTAACATAAAGAGTCAAAAAGTGAAGTGCGAACGTTGTCAGGACAGTGTGAGTAGTTCTCTCGATAGGCAATGAGACCGTGAAGGAGAGTGGAGTTCGTCGAATGGCATTATCTAATACGTTAATTGGCCCCTTTGAAGATAATCCCAAGAAAGTGAAGTGCGCACATGCTTTATGATTATTCGACGGTGTGCTCAACTTCATAAACAACAAAAATTGTGGTGATAATGGTGTTGGAGAGGACAACGCGAAGAAAGAGGCAAAAAAGATTCAGTTAGAGGGACAACAAATCACCGGAACTTTTTACAATTAAATTGTGCGCAAAAATCTTTTTCTTCCAAGTTTTGATTGTAATCCTCATGTGAAATCTTCATATGTGATTTGGTGTCGATATCTGGCCTTTTCGTGTTCTTTTAGATGAAGAAGATGGCCGCTCATATTTGATACAAGTAATGGTTATCCGGAAGAAAAGTGAAAGTTGTTCGAGTAAGTTAAATATAACAGTAACCATACTCTTTTAGTGTCATTTTTCTCTCGAAGCGCTATATTTTACGGTCTTTAGGTGTCGCAATTTCTTAATGCTATAATCTGATAAGAGGTCGTAAAGTGGTATTATTGGCCATTTTATAACACATGGAAGCGGCGTAAAATTTTTGTCAACCGGATCACAGTGGAGATTTTTTCTTATCTGTCACTATCATTAAACCGCATAAAAATGCCGATCAAAACACGAATTCGGTCGGTAGTAGGATTGAAATATTCAATTCACTGTTAGTGGTGCTAATCTTGGAGAAATATTCATAATCTCTTCGTACCTGCTCATAGTGGATAATCAATGTGTTGTGCCATTCACTTTCGCTCAAGCTTAAATAAATTTATTGTTGATAGATCACAGTTCATGCATCGAAGGGGATTTGCTTTGGTAGATTTTCAACTCAATGCATTGAAGGTGTGCAGGCAAAATGAAGTTCATTCATTTCTGCATAACATTTGTGACTGCATTACGGTGAAATCAAACATCTCTACGCTGAGAAATTTTGTTCGCAACTAACCTGTGCAAGTGGGAAGTTTTCAGACTAGGATAGAATTAGTTGGTAAATGTCGAATCAGGAAACGCTTAATATTTTACCCACAAGAAGAAAACACAAGGGAATATATGTTCATACAATATGAAAGTTTGCATATTAGCCAAGTGGAAAATTGAAAAAACAGTTTGCTATAAACTGATCAATGGCTCAAACTGAAAAAATTGAAGTGAGAGCTCAAATGCTTGTAAGAAATTTTCCTCCACGAAACTATTGGGCACGCTAAGTGATGAAGGCAATCTCTTCAATATATATCACTGTAGATTTCATTCAAACGAATTATACAGCTCAAACGGAAGCTATCTGCACAATAAAGCAACCAGTATAGTTAATGGACCGGATGTTCTCTTTCATAGCACTGAATTCAATCTCATAGAGTCAAAATTTCTTCATAAGTATATTATAGAAAAAACACTTCATTTATGTGATCCAATACTCCTTAATAGCGTATTGAAATATTGTAGTTTGCAATACTATAAAATCATTGTTCTATCATCGCAATCTCTTGCAATGCAAGAAAAAGCGAAGTACATAGTAAATGATGCTTGTTCGGAAAAAATGAATTTGTCCTCAAATGATTCTGTCGTTGTCATCCATTGTCATCCACAATTCCAATGCGGTCATAAAATTGAAATTCTTCGAGAAATGGAATCGTTGCAACGATCCTCATTGACAAGTGTCCCACCTTATGTCGCATCGTGATCATATCATATCGCTAGCATGGGAACATTGCGCTAAGTGAACGCCTATTTGTCTATTATCGATATATATCTTGTGCTCACGTAATATAATATTAGGTTACGCATTGATTACACAATTGCGTGAACAACATTCACTAATTGAACTTGTATAGTGGAGTGATATCCGTCTAATATTGAAGATATATGGTGATAAATGATGTGATAAATCGCGGAAATAATTTGTTAACTTGCATTTTTTGAGTGCAATTTGCATTATTGCAATTTCCTTCCACATTTGCGAAGCGCCTTTATTTTTTTTAGCATCACCTTGAAAGCGTTAAAAAGATTTTATGCTGGGCAGCCTCGAAGGTTCCGGCGTGGAAAAATGTGACAAATTTCGATAATGAATTGCACGAGGGGCTGGAAAATTGCATAATCAAATGTTGAGCTAGTCGAAGCCAAATGAAATCAAGCGAAAACCGATAGGCGCAATACAATGATAGTAGTAGATCCACAAACTAGTGGCAACTTTCAAGCGATGAGCACAGCGTCTCAAGAAGATATTTGCTTATGAAGATTTACGAATGAATTGGAATCCAACCATATCCTGAATCTTATAGTAGATATTGAGAGCTTATATGAGAGGCGTTCCGCATTTCCAGCAAAATGCATTCTCTTAGATTGCAATTTATTAAATTGTTTCACACTCTCATATTCAAATGCTTTTCGATCACATGCCAACGTATCAAATCCAAATGCTTCAGCATTCATTTCATTTATTGCTCGTTCTATTACAGATGAAGCGAAAGCTCGAACTCAGTGCTACACCAACTTGAAGTCCGACATCGAGCTTTAACAATTGTGCAGCAAATACTTTTCACAAATAACGATAGAAGCTGACGCCAACCAAACTATCGATTGTGTCAATAAACGACGAGCAAAATTGCGACGAACGAAACATGTTCTTTGGCTACCGTAACCTCATCGATATCACAATAGAGAGCACACAAGAGAAACGTGTGAAGAAAAAGAGAACGTTTTAGGAAGTATACGCAATAGAATAGGTTCGATAGAGAGCGACGCAATAGTGTACGCTAAACGAAGAGACGAAAAAAAAATTCGTTAATCGACGACGGTGCAAAATGGCAATGCGCAGATCGGTGGAACGATGTGAAATGTTTCTTAAAATGTCACAAATTTTAGAATGCGCTAAACGAAGAGATGTGAGGGATTGCTAATAGAAATCAATTGTCATAAATCAATGCTATTAATTATATTTCTTTCTAATATTGAGAAAAATTTGGCGATTTATAAGAATTCGATCGCGATGAGTAATGGAAAGAAAAAGCTAATAGACTGAAATTTGGTCACTGTAAACTGGAATTATGCGCTTCATAACCTCAATGTCGTTTCGTTTTTGGAGGGAGGGGGGAGGGGAACGGGGACAGGTGGGGAAGAAAAGTGGAAAGAAGCTGCAGTTCCAAAGTTTGTTGGCACTCACATGCTATCCATCTCCCCCCCCCCCCCCTCCCCCTCTCCCATTCCTTTCTGCTTCAACTTTTTCGCGCATAAAATGAGTCAACACTGTATAAAAAAGCTCGCATTTTCTAGCAAAATTTCTGTCCAAAGCTAAAAAACTAGTGCACATATTTGAGAACAATAAGGAAAATAAAATTTACGAATTCATAGAAATTAACAATGTCTTAGGTGTTTTAAATCTGCGTAAGATTTATCTCAGCAGTGAGTTAGTCAATAAAGGCATCAGTGAATTTTGAGGAGGAAGAGGAAAGACAGGAAAAAAAAGCAGAAGTCACAACTCATGGTACTGTATGCAGGCAGGATATATTATGCGCACTATATTCCTACAGACGTATTTTTTTCACTCATTTACAAACACTCGGAAATATGCAAACTTACTTTTATCACAATAACGATGCAATCATTACGTATAAGATAGAAACGATATCGACTCCTTTCGAATAACATCAATGATCACAGAAGGTGAGTGAGAGCATGTGTGAATATGATCATGAGATTCATACTACACAGTAGTACTCACAAATATAGTCAGCATAAAATTCAATCGTTGTGTAATGATAACGAGCAGAAAACGAACGTTTTCTTTACTCAAATTTTTCATGATCTTTGACCTATTAGTTTTTCCTCTAGATTTGTTTCAATTATAGTTTGATTTCCGTGCCTTGAATTACGATCATGATGCTGAATAATGACTTGGAATAAGTTTCTATTTTACTCCAGAGTGGCAGTTTTTATTTTTTTTTCACTACTCGCAATCCATAAACACAATCGGTCATAGCAGCACAACTAATTAATCCTTGGTATCAAATTGATTCATTTGGTTGAAAAATGCAGCGCGCTGATATTATATTGCTTTTCCATTATTGTGAAGTAGTTATTATTTAACAATATTAGGTAACGAAAAAAGAACACAAACGCATTTTACAAAGTGCTCAAGCTATTTCTATCTTTGTGGCGATCTTCTTAGGAAATTTATGACGATTTTCGAGTGCTTTTATGAATGGCATGAAAATTCAATAGCCATATAAATGAAGCAATAACAAATTGTGCTTACCTAATCACAAGGTGCACAAAATATCGAACAGGTTATCAAAAGAAACATCGAGAGGGAGAATTGAGTTCATAAATGTGTCTTTAAGATAGTGTGTTATTAGGCAACACCTTTGATAAGCTCGAAGTGATAGGTGCTTCTCAATGTGCAAATGTTGATTTTGAGCAGCTGATAAACCGTTCACTAATACCGCATCGTTCACAATACAGCAACGTTAATCACTTCATCAAACACAACTCGCTAAGAGTTTATGCACTAAATGCGATATTTAACTATTGTGAAGGTGTTCGAGCACTTCTGTTGCTATTTTCATGAATATTTGCGGCTATTTAAGTTCAAAAAGTTTTTTGTCTTCTCAGCATCGGGAACGAAAATTCCCATTCCTATATTTAGGAAATGTGACGTCATTGGCTCCTTTTCCTTACCTTCGCACTCGAAGGCCCTCATTCTGAAATGCAGTTTGATTCCTCACACTAACAGATTTAGCACCAATGCAGCTTTTGAAAAGGTGAATAGATGGGGAACTGTGAAAATGAACGTTTTCTGCGAACAGTTGACTGATAAACGCGAAAGAGGAACACCGCGTACAACACTCTGAACAAACAAAGGGCACCTAAGGAACAAAAATTATCTCTTTCAGAAGCATTTGCAGTGACAAATCCATATGATAAATCTGGTAGCAGAGCAACTCGAAGAAGCAGTCAATATATGCGTAGATGGTATAAAATTTACCGCATCAAACAAGAGCAGAATCGTTCCTTTTTCCCAGGCATGCATTTGCGCTCATCGAAATCTATTAAGCTTGAAGTAAAATTTGGGACAACTTTGGGAGCTAAAAGACTCTTTTGAATCGTTGCAGAATTGAACTATCCATCGGCAAATAGTTGTATATGGGAAAAAATGGTAATCAGAGCGAATGATGCTCCTTTTCGCCTCCGAACCGGACCCATATCTTTGCTGTCAATACTGCGGAATATGCATTTTTATTCAAACATTTACGCATTCTGGGCAAGCTTATCAACCAATGCCGCATCAGTTTTTGGCATGAGATTCTTTTACGACGCGCAATACATCCATATTTTCTTGTATACGCCGGCTCTTTTCATCTACTAATTAATATTCGCTTGCCTCAGCTGAGAACTATAAGCCAACTAGATGTAGAAAAAAAGTGAGCTTAATTGACCCAAAACAAGTGCAACTATAACATATTACAAAGTGAAGCAATCGGAGACGTCAAGAGAGCAAAGAACGACTCATCGGCAGCGCAGGAAGCAACCGTTCACGCGCCACCCTACGCGATAAGACGTTAGGGATTGGCAGTACTGCTGCTACAGAAGCGTCTGGTTGATGCATGCAAGCATCTTCCCCTAGAAGAGTGACTATAAAGTTTTACGCAACTTTTTGTGAAGTTTGTGATTTACTTCCATATAAGGAATTGTGAGATTGCTTGCATGAAAAGCTGAAATTTCATATTTGGAACACATCGCACAATACTTGCTAACAAATAATAAAAATATTCACAAGGTGACATTCACTTTTAAGCCGAATTGATCACTTAAATAATTATTATTCCAGAAGTAGGTGAACGCATTTGTTTCGTATTATCTGGCATAATCTGCGTAATGTCGCTTAAAAGTATATCGTGAAAATGAGAATTAATGGCTGAAAAATAGGAAATAATAGCCGCAAAGAATTGAGGTGCTATGAATAGTATTTTGAAGGGATGATGATGCTATCCACATGAGATTACGGGGCACTTTTTCACTCATCAATACAGCTAAACTATAGAAGTAATCGTCAAACATTTGGAATATCAATGAAATAAGCAGAAAAAAGATGAAGAAGAAATGAGCTGAGCACCTACTTATTCACTCGAATTGAGTAAATACAAGCAGTTCTATCCTCGTTCCAGAGTGTTAAACATTTGCATCAAAGTTATTTGTTTAAACGTAACGAGCATACTGTCTTCTCTTTTCCTTGATAATAGCCATCGAATTGTCTCTGCTTTTGCATCCTTCCTCCCTACTTTCAAATTTGCCTGAAACAAGTTCGTTGTTCAAATACTACTGATTTTGTGGGATAAATGCGCTATTCCCACAATGTCTTTCCAAAATTGGCATTCAAATTTCAACTCATGCTTCTCCTTAAGCCATGCCTCCCGTCATAATTTCTTTATTTTTTGGTGTTGGGAAAAATGCGCTGATGTCTTAGTTCGAGAAGGTCGCAATTCTTGCTTGATCTGACCTAGAAAACCTGCATTTTTATTGTTCTATTCATCGAAATCTTTAACTGTCACCACAAAGTTACAACCCTCTCGTGTTGCCAACCTGCAAAAGATGCTGTTCTTAGTGAAGTTCAGCAATTCAGCAATGTGTACCGAACCGAGGTGCACCAAAAAATGAAGTATTCAAACGTGATGTCACCATAGACTTATTTCACAACAATATTTCGATGATGCTGCATATCATGCGGCAACGATAATGATATTCGACCAGTTGTTGATCTAAGAGCTGAATTGTTTTATGGATCGCTGATCAACAAATAATTCTGGGAATAGGGTCTATGGCGTGTTTTAAATCTTATGAACAGAAATTTCTGGTGATTTTAATTGTTTGCAAATCAGTGCTGCTAGTAACAACTAGCATTCAGAGCAATTTACTTGGCAGTGATCGAGTGATGAAATCAATAGCGGAACGATATAAGTCGATCAGAAACTAATTAGAGAGAAGATAAAACTGATCAATCAATGTGCAGAATTTGCTTCAATACTGAATTTTTCTCTCGAAAAGCACTTGTGGAATATCTTTTTTAAATATAATTACAACAAAAAATAATCACATTCGAATTCAGTCGCATGCTGAAGAAACGTAAGATAGAAGATTAACTAAACAATGACGAATGTGGTATTGCTCGGTATAACACGTTACCATATACCGAGCATTGAAGTCGACAAATGGCGCAGTAAAGATAAGAGATGAAATTGCATATATTCTTGAGCGTTTCTCTCGAAGAGTTGAGCCGCTTAGACAATCATCAATATGCGACGGCAACAGAGTCGACTCTCATTACGAAAATTGACTACTACTGCGTGATATCGGCACTGATATATCCTTATTCAAAGTTTCAGAAAATTATCAGTGATAATGAACTGATTCATGTATGGTGTCAAGTTCCAATCTGCGATTCAGATGCGGCCATACGTCTCGTGCATCTCTAGCGGCTGACAGTGGTGATTAGCTCGTATGGAATTTAATGACACATTTCCATGCATTCGCCTCTTGAATGATTTTGCATTGTAATAAGCTCTGCTAGATGATTGCTGCCTAGTTTCGATAGCGATGCTGATCAAGACTGTCGCCTTCGCCGATTGTATATGCAACAAATTCACTTGCCTTGAAAAGCTTAATATAGACATTTTCGTTGTCGAATGACTAAGTTTGGGCCGACTCAATGGTGTCCTTTATTTGTTCAACACATATCGACCCCACTTCTTCCGGAATGCGCTCTTCGAAAAACACTCATGAAATTTAAGCACTTCTCTGCTTCACAACCTTAAGGCAAATATATCACGACTCTGCGTAATGGCAGACCTGAATATGCTACACATCGGAAGCTTTCTTGAAGGAGGCCTTACCATTTCTTGAAAGCCTGAACTCATAAAATGAATTAACTGACTCAGAATAGGAATCAACTGACCGATTTTTGTTCAATACTTCTACAAGAACCCTCATTATATTGCGCACTTTCAATCCCACCTCTACGAATCATAACAACTTAAGCTTTACCTGTGCCACCTTTGCAAAAGTCGACCTCCACGCTCGTGAGGTAAATTTCAAGATGGGCTTTATGCAGCTGAAAGTGGGCGGAAATTAACAGTTTGTCGATTGACATAATAGACGCAAAGCACAAAGAGGCTTCAATCGAAAATGACCGAATCAAGAAATCTTGCAGCAACAACCACTTCCGAAAAGTCACCAACTGCATCACACTTACGATGTTGTTGTCTTGTTAGATATGCACTCGAGGTTGTTTTATTATAGATTGAGATACCTGACAATATAGCTTTCAATCAATGCAATTCAACCGATCTGAAGACCAAAATCATGACTTGGCATGAGAGGGATGTGCGGATTCACGAGGTCGTTTATCGCGGGCGGTTTCCGGTATACATACCAGTCGTTAGTTGCGTATCGCGCATCATAGATGCGGCACACACCACTAAGCGGCTTATTGAGAGAAAAGTGTGCTGACTTGCCAACAATGCAATTACATGTCGTTCAACATTCCGTAGTCATCATAAAAATGCAATACGCGACAAATATCGCATCCAAATTACAATATTTGCAATTGCATAAATATTTCGTTGTATTTGCAAAAAGAAGTGAGAAATCATTTGAACACCTTAAATATCAAAAAGGACTAAATTAGCGCGTCGGGAGCATTATATTAACAGAAAGTGCCTAAAGTAAATACTTTCGCATGCGACAAAACTATTGCGAAATAATTCTCACTGCGAGAATCTTCAACACCATTAGCGATATCTAAGAGATATGCATACAATATGAGTAGTGGCATATTATTCGTATTAATGGGAAGGAATAGTACTATATGATTTTTCATTAAATCGCACACCAAAGACATTCTAGATAGCATTCTATCGAATATTATGCGATATGCGAGATTCCATGCCGTCCGAAAGCCACTTGAGGTGTCGTCTAGAGTAGAAATCATTATTATGGCAATGATGAATCGAAATAAACTTGACTGAGTGTCTAAGGAATTGAGATTTTTTACCGCAATCCTTCATTAGTCAAAATCAAGCGAAATTTTGAAGATAAGTGCCTTAAAGATGTTTTGCTTCTGTGATGTTACAACCGGTAAATTTCAGCAAAATTCTCTTGTCAGATTTTCATTCGTCCATAATATCAATTTGTTCCTCAAAAAAGATCTATTTATATCAGACGGAATTTGTTAACCTCTATGCTATAGTTTTTCAATAATTTTTGAGGAATACCTTCACTCCTTTTGAGTGTTTAGTGGAAAGAAAACAGAAAGAAACGGTTTACATAGCACATCGAGTAGCACTATGAATGAAATGTTAATCTCTTAATCAAACTTTACACTATTTGTTGCACGAATGAGAGATATCTAGCATTCTCTCCCATACTCATTAACCAATTTTCTCATCGTTAAGTGAATAAAATATATATTTTAATAGAGAGGAAGGGAATTATTTCGAAATAATTTAATAATCCTGTTGTGCAATATCGTTCCGTTTGATTGTAATATTTCATTCAGAACATCGCCAGCAAGCGATAGGTCTCCATTGAAAAACTGCACTTCCTCATTTCTTGAACTGTGAGTACAAGCCAAATTATGAACCTTCGACTTGTGAGCCTTGTGATAATATCCTATAAAAAGAAGAGCAGTTAGTATAACTGGTAGTTGCCAGCTATAACACCTTCAAATCGAAAATAACGACACGCTTATGCATATCATGATCTCTTCTTGTGAATACTGCTTCTTTCGCATGGAGCAGTTGTTTAAGTCCGAATATTACAGCACAAGATCATCAGCCTATCACAAGCCAACAAATTTCCCTGGAATCGTTATAAATCTGAGAAAACTTTATAACAAATTTTCTTCACTTTTAACATAATCACTTAACGAATGCTTTCTCAGCTAGTTTTCCTCTCACTCTAGTTAAAGTTTCACCACAGTCAACCTCCGCTACTTCAGCATCTAGGAGTGGCTCTGCTCCTCTCTTATTCAAGGTCGAAATTTTTGTCACGGACTTAAGCTCACTTCAAACTTTTCAGCAGCATGGTCTAAAATTGCCATCTGAGGTCATCTCCAGGTCAATAAGAACGTACTCACATTCGGGATTAGCTCAAAGGTGAGAAAGATGGGTCAGAGTGTAGGTTGAGGTGTGTTTATGTGTGCGTGTGGATGTTTGTAAGGGTTGCACTTTCTTTGTGCTACGGATTAACGTTGGCGACCTTATTAGTGCTTATGCATATAGACTGCTACATTAATACAATGCTCAGGTACACTCACTAAGAGTACACTTAATTAGGTGAAGAGCTCTCTTGACCATCACATTGAATAGCGATCACACGTGTGGTGTGCATGATCATTCTCTTCGTCTTATCCATCAAATATCACCTTATCTCATCAATTGCATCAGTTGTAATGAGCTAAATTTATGCTCATTCCTACAGGAAGCTTTGAGATTCGTTTCTATTGGTCTTTCTATAACGGTTGCGTCAAAGTTACAAGAGGGTTAATAGAGTGAAAACTTAATGAGCAGCAAAAGTAGTTATTGAAGCGAGTAATCTCTGAACGATGAGAAACATTTTAGCTCTGATTTAGGAAAAGAATGACTTAACTCTCTTGATTTTTTCGTGGCGCAGATTTGAATGAGATTATGCCAATAATCTTTTCAGTGGTCGTATAAAACTCATAAATCAAATATTCCAGTGCGATCGGTTTTCGATCGAATACGAATGCTAATTCACGATTGAAATATTGAATATATTTATGACTATGAAATGTAATGAAGTTCATGAGCTCAAGAACTGCTGCTTTTTCCAAATAACAGCTAAAAGTAAGTATGTAAATGTGACGTGTCTTTTGCCGTCGCAGTAAGTAATTCGAAGTACTGGAATGCACTGTTTTATAGCTGCCATTTATCTTATTAATTGCGCCTTCATGTTCTCAGTAATGCCTTTTAAAAAGGTAAATATTCGACATTTCTTCCGTTAGAGCTTATTCAGTAATGCGTCAGAATATTACCTCACCGTATTCGCTGGAGGATGGCTATAGCAAAGAACGATTGTTTATGAACAGAAGTGCCTCTTTGGTTAGTTCTGTTACTAGCCACCTTTAAATATGGAAAAGGATCATGATTTAGCGCATTAAGGTATACTACAGGTAAAACAATGAAGAATGCCTAACAATTGCTGCCATTGAAGGTTTCAGCGGAATATACAGCAAAAAAATTCCTGAACGGAAATGATCATTGACGTAGGAAGTTGAAGCGCATTCTTTAGCGCAATACAGGTGAAGGTGTGAGTGTTTACTTTTCATTATCAACGAAGAAACGGCCAATGCGCTGAGTTCTTGACTTCTCAACCGATAGCATATGCTGCTTATTTCTCACTTAATGCGGTTCAGCAGAATTCCAAAACAATTGACATTNACGAAGAAACGGCCAATGCGCTGAGTTCTTGACTTCTCAACCGATTGCATATGCTGCTTATTTCTCACTTAATGCGGTTCAGCAGAATTCCAAAACAACTGACATTCGACACAAACACTTCCTTGTCATATGATACAATCTCCTCCACTTGAGCTCTGCTCTTGCTCGAGAACCAAAGGTTTTTGTGGGGAAATTCGTGTTTTATTGCATCGATCATTGGGAAATGGTTGAAAGTGGGATCGGGGAATGGGGGACGATGGGGAAGAACCCCTATCCCTCCAACTTCACCTGACGACCTGAAATAGTTTCTAGGCCGTGTTCTTGGTCGAAAGTGCGTCTAACATTCCTTCTCTAGACAGGTTGTACAGAAAATTTTCATAGACACGAACTCATCATGTGTGATAGAATAAATATATAAAGGTGAGCATAAAGTAGCACTTTGCAAGCTCTCGCCATCGAAGTGGTGCCATAATTTAAAGCAGTTGTAGAAGTAATAAGCACTATGAAGCTCCTAAGAAAGCGCAGATTTCAAGTAAGATGCGTGACAACAAGACATGTCAAATCTTCTCGATTAAGAACGTTCTCTGCAATGTAAAAATACCTGAATTTCAGTCCGATTATCAAAGCAGGATATTATTTCCCTTTTCGGTGATATTAGCATCAATGAATGACTTCCATTTCTCACTCGATGTTTAATCGTTTTTTTTGGCATAGTCTCAGTCACAATAGTGAAAGCCAAATGATTTCGACGTCAAAGGCAGCCGAACTATTCTTCCGATCATCTTCAAAAGTGTTATCGATCGGAAGCTGTCACAATTTCTGTAATGGAGGAAATATTTCTCTTTTTTCATTGACCGAAGCAATAGCATTCATTTTTACCATTGTCATTTCAAGTTGAACTTAGCTGAGGTTACGGTATTATTAGTTATTAAATTAGGCTCGCCATAGACCTTTAGTAATCATTCTTTGACTACAATAATCCAAATATACTGAAAGCGCTCTATTCATGATTAATGAAATATATACACCCAGCCATCGGCGATGAAAAAAAAAGGTGCGATGGTCGGTAGTTAAGACCTCCGAAATGAATTATTGAAAATCCTACTAATAATGACTTTAGGTTGTGAATATGAATCGTCTTTCGTCGTGAAGTTTAAGACTTCACATCTTTTCCATAATACTCATCAATACTATAAGAAGATTTTATTGGCTTTTCAAAGATCGGAAGATATTACGTATATATCGCCAACGCAGTACAGCACAAGCTGTTACCTTGGAGCTTTTCAGTTTCAACTAGAGAACTGCATCGCATATTTTTATGTCAATAAGATTCAAGAGAAATGTATTAGCATAAGTGCGTCGAAACCAATAAAGAGATGATGAAAAATAGTCGGTGTGCATAATTTCACATTTAGCTCAAATTTCGAATTTTCGATAAATTCTGTGGTATCTATTAAAACGCCATTCGATAGCTACACATATATGGGCTTGGATTTCCATCAAATTCAATTGGCGATGGAAATGAAAAAATTTCCATTCCCCTTGGCTTAAAAAAATCGGCCTTTCTATATGTATTGTGCTAGATTTCTTTTTTTTTTTTTTNATCGGCCTTTCTATATGTATTGTGCTAGATTTCTTTTTTTTTTGGAAGATTAGATTTTTGCTGATATTCATAGGCCATTTTTTCACGGTTCGTTTTGTAGGGCGCCTAAAATGGCACATTTAATTGCCGCAAACAGTGAACGGGCACAAAAATATCTGATCACTTTCGCATACTATAATTTTGATGAATAAATAAAGATATGAGCATTGTACTAAATCCTAGTCAGTTTTTTTGCTTCTGGTGCTCACTTTGTATATATTTGCTATTTTTTTTTTTGAGTAAAGGTTTGATACCGCGATCATTGTGCTCAACCAACCCGGATACGCTCGATGAAAAACAACAAGCTTGTCGTAAGATATTTATTCGTCTCAGGAAGGAGGCTATATTTTGACAAACACTAGACAATCAGATGAGAGTATTATGGAAGCTTAGTAGGGGAACAGGTTGTGCAAATCTCTGCTATATAATTTATAAAGACTGAGCTCTGTAGAAATAGTGAAAACAAGATTAAGCCAATTCAGTTCGTGATTTCGTAATTTTGAGGATTCGTACTGCACTCCAGAATATGAAAAATTATTCTATTTTAAGTAATAATGACATCACTTCATCTCAGAATATAAAGGCATATAGTATGATCCACGTTGATGATCTGATGGTCAACCACCCTGTTAGAGGCATTAATTGAGAGTCGACAATATGCCGTTATGGTTGCAGGAACGATTCACATAATCAAAAATAACCATAAAGCTCATTGACCACATATTCGATGCCAATATCGTTTACGCTTTCCGATGCAATATGATGTTGGTTTTTGATCTTAAATTTGTTGTATCGCCTAATCGTTATCATTTGGTCACATTGATTAAAAGTGCGATTGTCACCTCTGAATGTCAGTTCATAACTAAGAAATCAATTCATTTCTTCACTTCCAAGCCGTCATAGGGCTTTCTAAAAATTTATTCCAGGATCAAAAAGTGACCAACAATGAACTATTCAGGGAAAGGAGTATTGTGATGGAACAAGCGAAACGAAGATGTTCAATAATCTATATTTATAAGAAAAATTGTGATATTTTGCAGCAGAATGTTTATACCGCAGAATGTAAAATTTGCAATTTATTCTGCGTGCGTTTTATTTATCGTTATCAGTTTGGTGGAATATTTTTTAGAGCTCATGTGAGGTTTCAGCAGATGTTTCCATTGTTTATTATGCCATCGATGACGTTATAATGAAAGTGCAAGTTGATTAGTTTGAGCACTATCAGCTTCCGATGAATACTTATATGACTCTTTAGTTAGTCTTTCTTTAATTTGAGACTCTCTACTTTGTCTTTTTCAAATTTGTTGTTATTAGACAAATTTCAAGTATGCAAGAGATGTACTAGAGCAGCTAGTATGACATATGCGTTTCGTGTTGCTCATCCAATGAACAAATTTCACAAGTCGGAAACAACTTCGAAATATATGCAAAATAAGGTTATGCATATTTCAGTTCGACCAACGCTAACATGAGATCATCTAAAAATTCCCCATAAATGATCAGTGTTTCTATGATCGGAAGTTGTAAACAATGCAAACAAACCTTTTGCTCACCTTTAAAAACCGCTCAATCCAAGTGAATTCGATGCATTTCGATTACGTAAATGTGCACATGGTTCTCTTATGTTGTGCATCAAACCCACGAAATTTCGCAACTTCAGCTTCAGTGATTTCCGAGTTGAAACTATTTGGCAGATAGATGGATAGAGTGACCTACACACTTCCACATACGTCTACAAGGGATGCTATGAAGCCGCCATAATGCGTTTTTGCTGCAAAAATTCATTAAAATGCATTTAAAAAAATGCTCTTTTCCAATATCACTATTCCAACTACACTATATTCACTCTTTATTGACTCTAACTTATATTATCGATGCCTTTTCAATTCATTTCATTATCCAAAAAGGTGCCAAATACGCATATTCGGTCAATCTGACCAAAGAATTTTTCACTGTGATGAAATTTTGGAAATGCTTTAGTCAGAAAGTATTCGATACTATTTGAATGACCGTTAAGACAAGACATTTGTATGAAGCAAAGTGACCCATATGCAGGTTACTGTTCAGTCAGAGTGCTATCATTAGCAGTGCTAATTGATGGTTCGTAGTGCTTTCGATAGGCATTAGTGCACAACATTGTCCATGTGTAATTATCCGTGAAAGCAGCTGCATTTCGTTTATAGTCTTCGAAGAGAGATCCGCAAAATTCGTCAACTCTTTCCAGGTTGCTTGATATGGCAGTTCTTTCATAAAAATCCATCAACGATTTATCGAAGAATTCTATGACTAAGCAACTTTTCATTAGAATTTAACGAAAGGAATATCAGAGCGATAAGACGTAATCCAACTGAACGAGTAAGCGGTGCTAAACATAACAAAGAAATGTGTTACAACATTTCATAACGCATTTCTCTGCTAATTTGCATAGCGCCGTGTTGAAACAATCGAATAAACGAATGTCTTCAANATAACAAAGAAATGTGTTACAACATTTCATAACGCATTTCTCTGCTAATTTGCATAGCGCCGTGTTGAAACAATCTAATAAACGAATGTATTCAAATATTTATTACCGATACTAAATATGACTCTAATATTACTATCTACCATATTATATCTTAAGAGAATGCATAAGTTTTCGCGTAAAATTCATAAAAATAGCAACAGTCTTCAAGCAAATCCCGCATAGTTTTATTTGTACTTGCTTCGATACCGCGTTATACTGGATAATTGGAAGTAGCAAGAAGTAAAATAGGGAACTATGTGTATAGATTTCGAGAAAAATGTATACACTTTCCAATGAAAGCAATTCGTATACTCATATGGAGTATTCCATCGCATTATGCATAACAGGTATTATGAGTGTGCCGTATGGTATGTTGGATGCAGTATGCACGCCATTCTGCACACTTCCAACAGATTAGTTCACAGTAATGTGGGTCGTCGTTTCGCAACACAAATCCTCACCAGCTGCGTTTATGTCTCGTGCATTTTCCTCAAATGAAGAGAACACGCTTTTTTTTTTGATTTATTGCAGAGGGATAGACAAAGGAATCTTTGCATTCACCAAATTTAATTCAGTAATTAATAAAAAAAAAATTGAAATTAATTAATCGCTATATTTTATTCAGTTTAGTTCAATTTACTACTGAAATAAATTCAGGTTGATAGTGAGCATAGCATTCATGTACATTCCAGGGTTATCATAAACGTAATTAAACAGCTGATTAAACGTAGAAATCGATGCACTGCGAAATGGTTGTGGAAAAAAATGTTTTGAAATTGATGTTCGAGAGTTATAGGGAAAACAAATGAGAAGCTGAAACACATCTATGAGATAAGGCTCAGAGGACGAAAGTGATCTTGTTGTTGTCGTTCCTTCCTTCGCTCAATATGGATATTTTTTTGTTCGAATAACAACATGAAATTATTTTCACGGCTTCCCTTATGCCCTCCACGAATACGCGTGTGTTGCCACGTTCATGTTAAACTTTTTCGTTTTTGTAATCATCGTTGATGTAAAATGTTAGCTGTTACCAATAATTTTTTTCTTAGGACGTTTTAAGGTCACAATATGGATCTTGGAGCACTTTTCCGCTCCGATATACTGCTTTAATCTAGGCAGCTTATTTTAGATGAAACATGAGTGAGGGAAGCGGATAATCCAATTAGCTCGCATTTCTCAAAGGACCGCCTTGTTGATGGCTTGTTTACTCACCTGCTAATATCTATAGGATTTTTCACTATGAAATCTTCATAAGCCCGTTACTGTACTAAATGGCCAGCAAAGAGCATTCTTATCTCAAAGGTCATTTGCCTATTTTTAGGAGAGTTGGGAATGAATAAATGAATTTTTTTCTTCTATTTCGATTGTGCGAGCATTTCTTTACTTCAAAAGGGTCGGGTACAGAACAGAGCGCGATAGAAGGCAGTTTCTTATAAATACTTTGCTAACAAGCACAATTGTGAACTAATTTTAAAAAAAAAAACACTTGTGCTGTATCTGCGTAAATAATAACGCCATTTTTCAGATATTATTGGACACCATTACTCCTTATCGGATCGTTCAGAAGCATACAAACTGCTTCTTCCACCTGAGATGATTTTCCCTTTTTGTAAAAGCACGTTCGCGTGCTTATCTTTCACGTTGCAGATTCAAAACATTTGTTGTTATTTACCCTTTTCACTCGCGTTATAATACTTTCGTGAAGGATAGATAAATAAATCATGAGTGCAACTAGATTGAACAGTCGTTCAATTGCAACAAATACTTCATTTTAATTGCCTTAGGATCGACGAGTATTGACGGAAAGCCGGAAGAACGATCTGAATTGCTCCATTTCTCTGACTTTTCGCTTCGGTGCACAGCCAAGGCGGTCGGCTCACGTACTCTGCAATAGGTTAGTGAATGGTGCATCGGTTAATCCACGTTCAAGGTACGTCAATAGAAATGCGGCTCATATCAACGACCGAATCGTTTTCTTTATTCGCATTCAGTGAGCCTACAATTTCGATATCGGTCGTTAGGATCTTAACCATACCCTTTTACCGCAAATTGTTCCACTTAGAATGCAACACCAGGGAGCGATTGCTTATGCCTTCAAATGAATGGCGTGTAATTAGGTGTATTTGTTAGCTTATGCATACTTGCTGTCGAGAGCTGAAGAATTACTTCATTTGGTTACTTCTGTTTGTTGGCTTGCGCATAGTTGCTCTACTTCCAGTTGTCACTAAGATGAACTGCGAGGAAAATAATTTCATAAAAGTCCCATCACTTTCCCTCAACTTATATCAATTTTTCCGACTTGCTTGACTGATGAATTGGACAACATCGTCTTTACATGTGTGCACAGGTAATATTCAGAGCAGTTAGCTATGACGGAACTGCTTGTAATCAAATACTCTCATTATGCATTAAAGAATNTAATTAAAGTTTCATCAAATGATATCGTGACGGATGTCATGTTCCAAGCGAAATCAAATACGCTACGGTGATGTCGGCCTGCGCATTCAATCAATCATTCAGCGATGTGAACTCTGCGTTGATGATGTTCATCTACGATCGACATAAGAACGCGAGCATTCACCTACAAAATGAATCTTCCTTTAGTCCAAAGTGTTCTGCAAATTGTTCTCATTCTTCACTTGAATTCCTCTCGTTCTATTAAATACGCCGATTATACTTATCTCAGCATTGTCGATATTTTGCAATTTTGTGCTAAAGATGATTTCACTGCTAATAGCGTTTCAAATCAATTGAATTGATAACTGAATGCGAAAAAAATTCGAATAATCACAGACATTATCAATTTTAAAACGAACTCTTCATGAGAGATGATTATCTCGGAAGCATGATTATTGGAAAGCGTCTTTCAAATGGTAATCAATAAATTGATCAACTACATCAAAAACTATAGCATATTTCACTCTCACCTATTCCGTTGCTATTGGATGCGGCTCACTCGACGTAATTGAAACGGCTTTTTGCTCGATAGATGAATATGCCGATTACAGTAGTGTGTGACTTTAAGGCGATTACAGTGCGAGAAATTACGAATTAATGGAAAATGTGATCTGAGTTGAGGGGCACTTTCGAAAATGAATTTCTTCATATTTGTTTGTGCATATTCAGCACTAAGCAATCATCGGATTTCAATTCTTCAAACAAGTGACAGTCGTATTTCAATCAGCTGGATTGATAGCTTAGCTGTGTTGATTTTTCAAAGTATTTATGGTATATACGTGCAGAAAAATGGGTGATCAATGATAAGACAGCGAGGCATTTGATTGCAGGGAATTATTGATATCAGCCAACCAACTATCGGAGGGGCCAATAGCTGAGTGAAATATTCCACGTTACACCGATCTTTTTTTGAGAGAGAGAGATTAGCCGCTATCTCAATTTGAAATAAATGAGCGGAAGACCAAATCTGGATATCGTCTCAGCACATGGAAGAAGTAGACCCTTAAAGTGCCTTTGTCAACTAGACATCGTTGCGGAAACCAAAAAAATCACCACGTAAATCCCGATTTCAACTTCAAATAAGTCCGATCTAGATGAGAGAATGTACATAAAGTGGAGATATGCTTAGGTCTAATTACGCATACGAAGATATCGCCTTATTTGCGTATAAATGAACAACAACAACAACAACCATTTGAATATTAAATGCAGCGAAACCTGAGTTATACATGGCATTTTTGAAGTGCTGAATTCAAATATGGCGTTCACTCAATTTCAATTCAAGATCAGCATTTGGTAGATCCGAACTTCTCTCTCACCTTTTGAAAATTTTTTCATCGTCTTTTCGATCATTTCTTATACTCAAATCATCGGGATTATAAAACGATGGGTGGAAAAATTATTTTCAGACATCAGCCAAAAAAAATGCTCAACGATCCAATAACTCACTCTTTTTAGAAAACAAATTCGCCTCCTCTAGTCCCTAAATCGTTTCAAAAGCTCCGCTCTTCCTACAACCGCAATTCGCACCAAAATTTCCAAGATACACATCTTCATGATTCCACTACATATGCATGCTATAGCACTATGCATTCATCACCATGTTCTACATATTCTAAAGGTCTATAAAATTAGAAGCAGTCGTGCAGTTCCATCCTTTTTTCATCCCTCAAAATGTGGCACTGTACTGATAATGAACTTTGAAAACATTTCGTAGAACAAATTCCCCAAATGACACACATTTTATTATCTCGAGAGGTCATGCGTGAAAAGTATCACCGTAATCCAAATGTGGCATCATTTCTCGCTGTTATTGTGGTTACCTTCTTTTAATTAAACTCAACACTCGAAGTTCCTTGCATATACTCGTTGAGTTCAGGAGGTCGCGCTAGACCAATTGACGACACCGCAGAAAGCGAAATCGATGCATAAAATGCTTCAAACTTATAAATAAAAGTCGCTAATTATTCCGCACCTTCGACCCTATTTATAATCATTTCGTCTCTAAGGTAGTGATAATAAACGGCCTGCCGGGGTCTATCAAATGCTTATTCACTGAATTTTGTGACAGTAAAATTTGATGGCTGTATATTTCTGTTGACCAAAAACGATGCAGTACTTAAAAATGCGCCAAATTGGGAGTTGTCTTGAGTACGCTAAAGAATTCAGAGGAAATTATGCTAGCTGGGTTCGAAATAATCTGATTATCCAACATGAGTTTCTCTTTCTGTTGCGTTCACATTCAAATCTGAATTCCCATATATTCTGCAATCTTGAAAAATCGAATTCTTTATAAGCATAACGCATCTATATGTATGTTTGTAGGTCTATTCATCAAATAGTTTCATCAAAGAAACCATTGAAATTGTGAGCTTCCGAAGTTGGCAGGGCAATCTGAGAATTGTCGCTGCCGTTTAGTGTTGTATGTTATGAATTCCCTAATTTTGTGTCCTTAATATTGTGCTGTTAGTTTCAGTTGCCACGCAGTTGAATGTAATAGGCAGATGGAGAAACACACACATTAATTTCACCCTTCGGCTTCAATATCAAGGAAAGACAAATCGCCATAATGTGCTTTTGCAGAGCAGATTTGCAATGCAGCATGATAAATCAATCTCCTCTACATTTGTACGATTATCGATGCTGTTAAAATATCGACATATATTTTTCAAAGTATATATATATATATATATAT
>JAARMF010000032.1:0-10380 GCA_022844705.1 Toxascaris leonina | reverse complement strand
CGGTTAGGAACGTTTATCGTGGAAGGCTCTTTCCGGACAAAATCCAGACAAAAGTAGCGCTTTTGTCCCACTGGCCTTTTATGATTTATTTTTTGAGACCAAACCTCAAAGTTTTGACTTTTAATTTCCAATCATCTCTTGACTTTGTTCCACTTTTACTTCCATCTTTATTTTTATGGAACTCATTACCATCTGCGATGAATTTCACCCATAGGCATGACGTGTTCCCACGAACTCCTTTGTCTGTCCCTCTAACGCTTTGAACTTTCCAGCCGTAGAAATTGCTAGGCTGAAAATTCCCAAATAAGAGGATGAGTGGCAGTCAATCGGATCGCATTTCAGCTCAGCTGAACAAATTCCTCCAAGCTACGACTTTGCAATGTTTTTTTCGCAATAAGCTATAGGCTTGCAGCTATATCAAAGACCTGTAAGCTATAGGAATTTGTTAACTGCTTCAAATATTTCTATTTCGAAAAAAAAGTGGAAGATTCTTGTATATTTATCTTGCTTTTGAAATCTTTCGCTTCAGAGAAAAAATTCGAACACGCTTATTCGTCTTTGTTCTGTATTCGTTCAATCTGATCAATGATCCACAGAAATGCGAAATGCAATACCCATTATTGCCTCTTTTGTGTGTTGTACCATTTGAAACTGTCTATTTTTTTGCTTTGTCGTCCTTCGTGAACAGATGATTATTGCGAGGTAGAAACATTAGAAATTCTGCACTTTTACTGATGGAGTGAATGGAATCGCATCATACATTGGCGATGCAATGAACACAGATTTCTATTGCAACTGCGCTTTATACATTGAAGCATTGCAAGTTTTGCATGCAATCCCACTATGCGATATCATCCTTCAGTGCAGCAATCTATCTTCGATTTATCTTCAGCTGTAATTAGTGCCATCTAGATGTCTTCATTGACACCGAAAATATGTGAAATCGATGATATTAAGCAAAGAATATGTGCAATGATATTAATGAGGAAGCAGCATCGACTACATTTTCAAATGTTTCGATAAATTTTCAGCGGAAATTGCGGAAATATTTCATTTTCCTATTTTCCTTTCGAATTCTCACATTCGTGTTCTATCGATTGTTCATTCGCACCAGCGCTGTTTAGATCATTGAATTGTTTCCTTACTCAATCTTTAACAATCCCTCACTTCCTTTCTTCCATTTTCTTTTCTTTTCATAGACATATGTTTTCCTTCTTTTATTTATGAGCTATGAAGGGGATAGATCTCAACGCTCATCGGGGTTGCTCCATTCTTGGCCACATAATAGTCATTTTTTACAGTCATTGGCACCGAAACTTCCATCTATTCGCTACGGTTTCTTCGTTTACCCCCCCCCCCCCCTCGTTCTATTTATCCCTACAACCTTATACAACTATAATGATGATGGCAGAAAATTGTTGAGGTGAAAAACAGTAAAACATTCAGCATTACGCCGATGATTAGCTTCGTACTTGATTACTTCCTCCATAAAACATATGTAACTTTCAAAGGTACCAAAAATTGCTTCGAGAAATACGGCGCCATATTTTCTTCTTGGCGATTAAGTGGTTACCTTACGTTGGCTCGAATAATACATTTCAAAGCTCAAAGATCCAACGGTCTGCTCAAGATCTCTTTGGTTAGGAATTAGAAATCGTCCACACCATAGGAAGAAATTGAAAATAAGGGAGAAATTTCTTCCAATTCTTAAATCACGAAAGCCTTAGCTTTCCACACTGCATTACTCAGTCGTTTNACTCAGCCGTTTATGAAGAGCTTTCGGAGGATTTGACTGAATTTTTCGAAGATCATAATTTTGCGACAAATACTGTCGATTTCGATGCCATCGTCGTAAGTTGCCCAATATATGTTATCCTTATTCTATTCAAAAATAGATTGTGACAGGTTGAAATAAATATTCTTTGAAATATTTGTTCCTTCCGAACAGATATCGGCCACTTCCTGCCGAAAAAAAAGCAACTGATGCGAAACAAACAAATGCGCTATCGTTTTCGATGCAATTTAAAGTCGAAGAATTACCTATACAAAGCTCCTCTATCACATATGTGATTTGTGACCTTCTTAAAGCAAACGAAAAATCCCTCCTGGTCTTATATCTGAATGCATTGCAACATGAGTTTCGATGCAAAGTAGTTGTTGCGTTTATATGCGTAAAATCATTTCCTCTTATACGCACCTTTTCCTATGGCTAATTATGTGTGAGAACGAAAATTTTAATGTATTTGCGATAAGATAACCCAGTGATAGCATTTTCCTCCAGTCGGTAGGCCGTCGGACACAAACCACCATATATTTAAGGACTGACGTCCTTCTCGTTGCGCAGTGCGTCTTTGCTTGCATCTTGAGCATTAATTTTCAGTTTTTGAATTACAGCGAAGCACATCAAAGAAACTGTTACAATATTCGCATTTGCAATTTTCCCAAGGGCATGAATCAATTTCAAAAATTGCTAACAAACGACAAAATCGATGCAATAATAGGCTCAGATTTTTGTTAATTCAATCGCTTTTATGAATCTTCTCGAAGAGATTCGTTTCTATGTGAAAACTTTTTCACAGTTGATGAAGCAATGCGATTTCTGAATATGTCAAGGATGCACATTATGCGCTGCAAATTTCATTGCTTGTTAAAGTGGTTATTACTGGCTGCAATCCTTATTCTGACCAATGGTTCTCAAAAATGGCCTCATTGTGACCACATTCCCAAGAGAGCAATTGACTTGATGTATAGATGAATAATTCTAATGGGCGACGGAAATAAATCTCTTTTGAATATTTCGTTCTAATAATTGACATCATTTTGTTTTTGTATCAGTAAAAACTATCTTATAAAATTATTTCTCACAACTGAAGAGATGAGTTGATCACTTGACATCCATCACGATGTTCAAAGTTTTTTCAAAAAATTTTCCTGCAAAAGACTTCATAGCAAATTCCCATGAAATCGATTTCTAGACTAACTATATCAGTGATGGGCAATACGTTGCGAAATTATTGCAGCATTTATTGACCTCTTCTTCATCTACATTTTCAGCGTATTTCACGAATTATTGTCGAATAGCGATCGAACAAGATGATGCGAATAAAAGAGGCAATCCAAAGGCGTCGCCTTATTCAAGAGATGAATGAAGAGTGGAATGCGTACGATGAAGAAAATGCCGAAGCACCATCGCCTATTGGTATGACTGTATGCATATTCGCATAAGCATGATCAATTATGATCGATGGATTGATATTTTGAAAGATTTCAAAATTTGCAGATAAATTTTCACTCATATAAAATCGAGAATCATCACTAAGCAATATCATCAACAAATAAAACTTCATAATTTTCTTCTATATTCATATATCAACTTTCGTTGAAAATTGCAAAAGATTTGTCACTAATTGTAGGTCGAGCATTGCCGATTGCACCATGCGAAGAGGATGCCGAATCAACAAATTCAGCAAGCACTGAGCTTGCTTTACAACAATTCGCTCAAAATCTCAACGCGAAAATGAATGCTCTTCAGGTGAGCTAAAGAATATTATGTGAAGTAACGTGTCGCACGCTTCGTGCCAATCATGCTTCTGTTGTGTGTATACAAATAGAATGGGTTATATACGAACATGAGATAATAAGAACATCTACAATGCGTTTTTTTATGAAAATTCAAATTTTAGACAGAAAAACGGAAAATCGCCGATTTGATTCTCATTCACGGCAGTATTCATCGCTCATCACCGTACAAGCTTTTGATAGTAAGAGTTACCTCTTCAAAAGTTATCGACAGGACTCCCATTCAGTAGTTTCTATAGAAGAGGTCAGAGAAACTCTTCGTCCAAAACACATTTGTCCCGAAAAGGAATCGAGGGTAATGTTTATTTAGTGGAATAAATTATTTTTCGAAACCTATGCGGAGTCAAAAAATGAAAAAAAAAAATTGACGCTTAGCAACTTGGTTCGTTTTTTGCGCATTCAATTCTACTCTTGAGTTACACTTTACGTCTTTCAAAGATATTAATTCTGCGTCATCCAGCCAGCAAATTGTTTTATTTCCGATTTTTCGCTGCTTTAGAAAACGAAGAAAATTTTTGCCAATGAATTATGGCAGTAGTGAGTTTTTTATTGTTGAAAATTGTATTTAGAGGCGAGCGCTGCGAATTACATGGAAAAGACTTTCTGAAGCACCACGTACATCAGGTCGAGGTACAATAAATATTATGGAAAAAGTATGTCGTTATTTAATTATTTCAGATAAGAACAATTAGCACTTGTAGCTCATTGTATGTATGAGAATTCTTGCCTAAAAGTATTATAATGACAAATAAAAGTATTTTTAAACGAAAATCCTGTATAAGAGCGTTATAAAAGGCTTCGGAATAAGGTTCCTTCTAGCACTAGAACCTCTTTCCGTTCGAATGAGTCATATTTACTTAAACGATTTCTCGTCAGATTTCAAAAATTCTTAATTAAATAATTAGCCGCAATGGAAATGCATTCACACAGTGGAGAATCATTTCGTTGTGATCAATCACTCGATATAATTGAAAAAAAAAACTTGTTGTATTTTTTGACGACTGCAAATATATCTCCAAAGTTATTTCGATTTCTGTAAAAAATATGCCTCATTTCTTTTTTAAACTTTCTTAGACTTTTTAAGACGACTCAGTTGAGTGCCATAATTATTTAAAATTCATTCCACCTAAGAAAGCCGTCTTAATAGCCAACATTTTCTTTCGAAGCGCTATTCAATATTGGTACAAATTAAGTATATTGCAAGAATCTCATAAATAAAGTTTAAAAGCTTAAATATTTAATTGTTTTCCGTTTGCAGGTATTCGAAAAGATGGTGGAGAAATGCTCAGATGTTATGCCAATATTCTATAGAAGCGCCTTCTTAAGTTGTGTTGAGGATAAAAGAAGGAGTAGACGGGCACGTCCAGGGCGAACAATTGCGACAATTCGTGATCATGCACATTTGCTCGTTGACTTCATTGAGGATATCCTTTGCTTGATGTTCGACACGCCTCTGCAACACGCACCACTCGACCCTCACTCCATCGGTATCATTTATATATGTCCTCAGGCATGTAGATTGCTAAGACCTGGTGACCTCAAACCTCAGTAATCAAACCATCGAGAATAATCGAATCACTTATGAGGTTACAGTCCGATTTGTACAATTCGTTTGATATGCTGTTGTATTCGATATGATAATGAGTACGATATGCATTTGTTAGCACAATTAAATCATTAGTGAATTTAAAAAATCAGCACAAATTTGATTCGAGTTTCGCAACCAAAAAAAAACTGAATTTGAAAACTCAACCCTCCCATTTCAGCTATAATCTTCCAACTTCAATTATAAAGACGAATGGTAAAATTGAGCTTGAAATTTAATTCAAATGATTTGTTTCCTCTTTGCAGCTCGCTTCCATTCACGATTGGAACCACTCGGATTTCGAAGATGTTTATGGAATCTCTTCGGAGAGCTATTTGCAGAAGTAATGTTCAGCCAGGTAAACGAACTATTTTCTGTTTTTGTGCAAGAATTTTTATAGCTGCTGAGTGTTAACTTTTATGTGAATATTATATCTTAGCCCTTATTCTAGGCTCTCTCCATAAAACATTTCCCAACTTGGATACTGTTGATTAGGGGAGATTGGCGGCAGTAGGCGTGGCGAGGATCATCGTGCCTTCGGCGCTTCCAAATGAAAATTGGTAGAAATAGACACAATATTGATGGCCGTCGAATCATTACCACAATCAAAGAGCCACAGTAACCTCCGTCCAAAGGCTCCGATACCATGCAGAAATGTTCGCTTTTGTTTTTCTTTAAGAACACATAAATATTCTGTGTCGTATCTGCGACGCATGGGATGCAATTGCAGAGCCTACATTCTCCGACACCGTACAGGTAGTCGAATAAGCTATTTATATTCCTCAACGAAATCTTTGATTTGATGAAAAGATCAACAATATTAGCGAGTGGAAATATTCTCTCAAATTTCCTCCTCAGCGCACGACTGAATAATCGCAATAGTCCTACTCTGGGCTCCCGATTGTAGTGTTGAGCTATTGTAGTCTAGAACAGGGCTTGATTTTCTTTTGCATAAGTCAAGATCGTCGACCCTCAAAATTGCAATAGTCGAGAATTTAGGCGGTGCGGTCCTCTATCGTATGCAATCACTTTGAACCATTTGAACAGCTAGTCAGTCACGGACTTTTGAAAGCCAAATTATAGTGAACCCCATACACATCAAAAAAAAAATATATCAGTGAGACATNAGTCACGGACTTTTGAAAGCCAAATTTCAGTGAACCCCATACACATCAAGAAAAAAATTTTAGTGAGACAGTATGAGCTGAATCGACTCGTCAGTTGGCAAGATAGGACCTCATACAAATCAAAGTCAGTGGCTTTACACACTATTGATCTGTTTCATACCTTAGCTCATAGAAGTCAGAAAAAGGTTGCATCTTGCAGGTATAGACATGCGAGGGAAAGAAATTCCAAAAATTGCCAAAAGGTGTGCGAAAACGAATCGAGTGACTTTTAGGAACATATTTCAGCACTAACGTTGACATGAAGCAAGCAAGCCCTTCCCCCTCTGAATGTTTTTCAAATGGATAGATCAGGAGTTCTGCGTTGTCGCGTTTTAAGTCGGAATTGATGAATTTCGGGTCAATGTGTACATCGCACATGAGTTTTTCTTCAGGATTGTCAATATTGTCGAATAAACTCCCTATACTTGTTGTCGATTTCTTAGACTCGATCAAAAATAGGCTGCCAAAGTGATGGCGATGAAAGTGCAAGAAAAAAGCTTGTCCGATGTCGTACTGCATTCGTCATTACTAGGTGTAACGCCGCTTTCATTGCACCGCGATTGCCATTGCCGAAGTGTTGTCTTTGCGTCCCTCACTTGTACAAAATGTCTTGTCCCAAAAAATTAATTTCCAGCCTTCTCCGTACTAATGTTCAGGCATCACCGCTACTNCCCCCCCCCCCCCCCCCCCATAAGGATCCATGTAAAGAGGCGATTCATCTGCTTTTGAATAGCACCCTGTTGTGCGTGTCCTTCACACGCCAAAGAGCCACCTGCCTCCAGGGATTTTCTGGAACCAAATGCGGTTGCGAAGGCACCACAACATTGCAGGGATTCCGCGAATCTTCTCATTCTTATAATGTATGTTAAAATGCTCGTCATGCCTTTGCAAGCTGAAAAACCTCCTCGATAAGATAGCAGAAACCCGAGCAAACTCTCTGAGCAGTGCGTTGGAACAAAATACGTGTGACAGGGGCGTTATGTACTGGTGGTATCTAAGAAGCAACCAAGCACAGAAGTACGGCAGAAATAATCAAGAAACACAGAAGAAGAAGCGACGAACCAGAGCTGCACAAGCTCATGGTTGATATAACAGAGTAGTTTGATGGAGCTAAAAATAAAACTTAAAACCTGAATAAAAATGAAACTGCATCAGGAAGCTGCTACTATCTTTTTGAAAGCATCGTTTCAACTGGACATGTGACTGCCATATATTTGGGAGAACTCATCGTGTTATATATGTGAGGGTGCAGTTCGAGGGGCAAACGGTACAGTTCTTCACCATTAGAACAACTAAGAACTTCTCAGAGTCTGTGACTTCATGTCCTCCTACCTCGAAAAATTTCAGGAGCTCTAACCTCCTCCACCAGGATAGAGCACTGGTAAATTTGTAATGTGCTACGTCCAGCTGCCGCTCTCTCTCCAGAGCTATGCACTTTGCCCAAGGTCACGCATTCGCTGTTTCACTTTATATCATTTTTTAAGATAAATCTGAGCTTCGCGAGTATCCTACGCCCTCCACACCCCTCTACCTTATCGCCATGGCTTACTTATTCCAAAACGATGCACCCTTATCGATAGCCACCTTCCGCATCATTCTTAAAGCGAACGTTGTTCATTAGCAACAACTTTTCAAATATCGCATAGCCGCTGCATTGCAATGTCACACGTGAACAAATCTGCTGGATTGCTGCAGTTGCAATATTGACAGAGTTGCGTTCCAATGCTAAACCAAGATTGCGGCTTCTCAAAAATTGTTAATTCAATATAGTCTTATGTGAACGTGATACGGCGCATCAAAGCGAATCAGGTAAAAATTGTTCCTTAGTGAAACGAAGCGATTCCTAACCCTCTAATTTGCTCTCGTGAATAATTGCTTATCCTCAGTAATATTGCTCACGAAGGGTCTTGAGTGTATGCGTCAAACAGATTGCGAACAAGCGAGACAGCGTTCGACGTGGAGCACATGATAGATCATCTGTCGCTAAAAAATGAGGCTGGGACGTATTCGAAACAACAATCCAAAATTGTATGATATACGTGAACCATACCACGTCACCAGTGAACCTTGATCGTTGAATAATATTTGCACTCGAGTGATGTATGGAAAAACGCTCCATATTTCCGATTTTCAAATCCATAAAGGTAAATGACAAACTTCAAAAGCCTCAACAAGCGATGAGTACAAAATTTCCGGAATGTTCAGCATCTTTTGCAATGAACATTAGGCGCTGTCAAAACGCAAATAAACAGCTTAACGCCGAATAACGTAGAATCACTTGAGGCAATTTTATTGCTGCAATTTCAACTGCATTGCAAGAAACTCAATCCCAGGCATTGCATTGAACAGCAAATTTTAGAAAGAAAAAATTGTCATCGATAGAACTTTTCCTTATGTCACGAGAGGTAGGCCCATATATGCTCCGTGAGGATGCACTTACTGTTCTGATTGCCCGAAAATCCGTCAAAGCGGTTCTCTGCTAAATGTGCCGCCACAAATCTGTATAGCAGTAAGCAGTTGTTGATCAACCGACGCCTCTGCAAAAGCTTATGAAGTTTCAGTATCGTGAAAGAAAATTCCACATATCTAAAGAAGGTTTCCTGAGTGAGTAGTGTTGCCTATGGAGACATCTCCTAGGCGTCCAACGTACGGCTTCCATAGCTCAAGAAAAGGTCCCAGCTTTTCGTTATGCCCAACATTGCGCTCCATTCGCTGTCTCCGGCGCTTGTAAACTTTTTTGCGTTTTAGCCAAAGCCACTGTATCAAATGAGTTGCATTCAAGCGCAATGACACGCCAAAGCCTCAACTTGCCTAAGAGTGCTAATCCAGCCGATTTCAAAGCGAATGCGATGAACTATGTAGGGACTGTCCCCTGATATAAGTGAACGTTTCCTGATCTTTGATCTTCTAAAGGGTTCGGAATATCCCAACACCCGTTGGAGATATAATGCAGCGCATCATATAGAGCGCTCTCATCGTTTCCGCTGGTCAATTTTCTCCAAATCACGCACTCCCATGTACCATTGGAAAAGGCACATTATTTCATGTCGAATAACATTCATCCGCTTTCGTGAAAATAAATTGCTAAGCAATTAAGCCTGATTTTCTAAACATTCGGCGAGGTATATATTTTTATCAGTTCCCTCGACCGGGCTAATATTATTGAGTAGGGCACTCATCCTGGGGCAAGGAAAGGCTAAGTGGACCTGAAGTGATTGAAAAGTGCATAGTAAAGTCAGAAAGAGAATGAAATGTTAATTTGGTGTTATCAACACTGTTTAAACATAGGTTATTCATTAATTTTTCACGACAGTCGATTTGCACTCATCATTCATGACCACATGCAAAATGCTTGTAAAGTTCATCAATCCATAATGATTTTACGACAAGAAAAAAATCACAGATTCCGTTTGATAACGAGTAATCTCTACGGATTCATCGATGGACATGCATACCTCTTCAAAGTTGATCTTTATGAATCCTTTTTGAGAACTTGTGAAATTTTGATGAAAATTCACTCAGCACTGAGAAAGCAATTTTTTTTTTTTTGAAAAATTTTCTATAGAAATGAAACTATTTGCCGATTCCAACATATAACTATTTTATGAATAACTTTATGTGTTTTTGATGAATTTCATGGACTGTCATTGACAAGCTAAAATGTAACCCACAAGCCTCTTTGGACCTCTTCAAGTCGTAACAAAATCAGTGAACGAGAAACAACGTTTGCACATTTATTCCTAAATATCAAAATCCCTTCTTCAATGAAAAATTCCAACAACTCGCTAATGAACTCATTCAAAAGATTTCAACAACCAAATACATTTACCAAATTCGTTCATCGACAAAACTTTTCAAAAAAAAAAATTAATAATTTCGTCCGAACGTCAGTAAATTTATATATCTGAATGCAACAGGAAATCAACCGTTCGGATATTTTGGCATCTTTTTATGAACGAATAATTTGAATTCTTAATATCACTCTTACAACATTAAAACGTATGCGACGTATCATACTAATGGACGTTGAAATCGTCAACGTAATGGAAA
>JAARMF010000031.1:181185-221170 GCA_022844705.1 Toxascaris leonina | reverse complement strand
AGAAGGAATTTGAAATCACTAAAAATTGAATCAGTGAAATGAAAAACTTCATAAAGATTCAGAAGAAATACAAAATAAGCACCCGGAACTCCTTCCCAATCTCGGTGAGGAAAGGCAACTCCATCAACCTTTTCCCGTCATTCGCAGCCCATAAATAGACATGTGCATCGTGACCAATACTCACTATCGTCCTTCCATCCGGGGAAATATCCAAATCATCGACATCACCGTTATGAGCTGACAACTTCAGTAATGGCCTATGCTTCGTCGGCAAATCCTGAATGAAGACAATACAGCCGTGATCGCGCAACAACAATAACCCTTTTCGATAGCAGACAAATGGAGAGAGAAGAAAAAAGAAGAGAGTTGATCTCTTCTGAATGATACTATTCAGACAAAGGATGATGATCGAGTGCCCACATTAATTTTGACTAAATAATGACAAAATGCAGGTACCTAAACAGCTTTATAAGTTGCGCAACGATACCGACCAATCAACAAGCTAACAATGGAATTGATCTGTATCTTAGCTAAGGGAAGTCCCGCTTCAAGTTTGTCTCATAACGTAGTGCTCATACTCGAGCACCGACCACTACCAACAACAATTCTAAATAACGTAATCATACTTGAACACACAAAGTGACCATTGCTCTGAACGTCTTATCCACCAGCATTCACTAATAGCGTCGTTTCTATAAAAGCCAATTGACAGTTGATAAAAGAGAACAACATATCAAACACAACCTTACGATAGATTGCATCGACGTCCCATATTCGAATACAACCATCAGCTCCACCTGTGACCAGTGTTCGGGGCTGACCTATTATGCTGCGGTCGAATCGAACCACTTTCTGAACAATAAAAGGCAAAAGATATGCGAAGGGAGATGCAACAAACAGAGGGGAGGGAAAGCGAACGATAATGCTCTCTGCAGAGTGAACCTTGTTTTCCACAATGAACAAATTGCTTTTGAGAAGCTACACTCCCAAAACATTTCCTTTGATGCCCTCACTCTCTCACAGTGAAATCGACGGTCGTGTAAATCTTAGAAGTATCAATTATAATATAATACCCGCACCAATCAGTTATACATTTCTTTGCCATGAAAACTGAACGGAACGAAACGGAGGAGGAGAAACTCATTAGTGATTGGCCAAAATTTGTGCGACATACTAACGATTCTAAAATAAATAAAACATTCTCTTTAGAGTTCGATGGCCCACATAAAAATGCTGAGTCGAATTTTCTGAGAAACGATCAACATGAATAAAATTGGCTGAGCTTTTTCCAATTATGGGCGCATTAACAGTTAAAAATGATGAAAATAAACAAGAATTCTACTCAATATTGAGCTTTTCGTGCAACGCTCATAATGAACATAAGGTTTAATTTTGAAGTATCCTCAGGTAAAGCTGCTATGTACTATTATTTATCAGGGCACTTTTCTGCGAAATCATTCGATAAAACTGGCTTTCGGGGAAAAGAGAAAAGAACTGTAGGAATATAGTGCAACAGATTTGTCTATATGCGAATGGTGTGTGTGACAGTTAAATTAAACCTTCGAGAGTTCACCTGCTTCATCAGATGTGCTCCCGACCTATTCTGCTTACCACTCATTTACTAGTGCTTAGCCATAACACCAGTTGACGATAAAATACACAACTTGAAATAAAGCATTGGCCAACAAGTCGTCAATGATGCCCTTAGGCAACGTTGAGCGTATATTAAACGAAAATCAGAAGCATTTACGATGTGCAATTAATGCTTGCTATGTGGCAAACCTATCTCATATAATAATTACCGAAGCGCTATCGAAAGATCTCAACCAATTCAAGCAGTGAATTCTAGGGAAAGGTCTTAAAGGTCTCAAGCACGATTTGCCGATGAGGGATCTTGTTACGTCGAATTTCAGCCATTAATCAATTCGCCATTCATTACCTCAAATCGAACGTTCAAACAACAACGCAGTTTATTAATTCAAAACATACGATTATCTTTACTCTTAAAAGCTCATAACTTCATTCCTCCGGAATAATAAGCCACCAAGGGGATAGGGAAAGATTCGACAAGTATTGAATAAGAAATCCAATCATTCTACTCGGTGATAGAACTCCTTCTCAACTGATGAAATGACAGTAAACGTCCTCAACGCGACCCTTTCTTTCTACACAGAACCACTAACTGGTATAAAAAACAATGAACCTGATAAGGACTGCCAGGCTTTTCGTCAGTCTGTATCCTCGTTATCTGCTCAAAATGAAGCGTTAGCAATGATCGACCGTCCTCTCCAATTCTGTCGCTCGATAAGGAGAATCCTTTCGACTCGTAAATATCGCAGTACTGAAAACAAATACAGTACCATGTTTCCGACGCTAGCATGATTTTTTTGCTGCACACAAATAAAAGGTATATGCGTCGACGAACAGAGAACAGCTTAAAAGGAAGGGTAAGTGTCGACTGGAAAGCAGGAGAAGAGGGAATGCAGAATAACGGTAGATCGAAGGAATGAGAGGATGAAGACTGTGGGGGGTTGTAATATTGTTCCCTAGCACGCCAACAAGCTGATCACCGCAAGCAGGCTGCAAGATGTTTCGATGATCACTGCATAAACTATTTCGGCCAATTCGATTACCACCTCTCAGTAAAGTTTACAGTTGATTGTCGTTCCTGCAATCTTCAAATTACGAAGCGGTTCTACCTGGTCATGTCCAGCAGCGAGTAGATACTTGCCATGCTCGGGCATACCGACACATACCACATCCATATTCATCGTTGCATGCGGATCGGTCTTGAGAGTATTCGTCAAATGCGCCTTCAGAGCAACACCACCGATAGTGTTTGGTGATGGTCGATGTATCAAGCGGTCGAACGACAACAACAACGTCTTAAATCAATCAAAGAATGCCTGTTAACGTGCATTTGTTTACTTCGCTTTGTTGACTTACCCCAAGCAAACTGCTACGTAAAATAATTTGTGCACTTGACTATAACTCATCCAGGAGAGCAAATGCTAGGTCAACAATGTATAAATAAACAACCTTCATCGTGCAATCAGTTCTTGTGCCCGCATGCTGCATAGTGACTTCATTTGCATATAAAAACCTTAACGACTTATTGATATGGATACTGAATCAAAACTAAGGTGATCAGAAATTTGATTATCAAAAAAGATTACTGAAACAATTCAATCACGCGTTTGTATATAATAATGGCAGTGGACAAGAGCCATACAGACACCCCAACAACCTTTATGCATCACTTTGGAAGGATCTCCACCAATTACTAGTGAGCATCGCTCTCGAACACTAACCTCAATTTGATTTGCAACACCTGTCTTGGCGGCACCACCTCCACCAGCCAGAAGAATGTGCCTACTGCCGATTGATTTAACGCAGTAGGCTGGTGCAGAACACTGCGCTATCACTGGTGGTTGCTTCTTCGATGGCGAACTGCCCATAACACCTGTAATTTGATTAAATTAAAGCGATCCGGCACGGTTCAGGTAACACTCCATGTGCAATTATGGGAACATTAGTACCACCTTGCATGTTTTCTCTACCGAAAAATACCATTAGGAAGCACAGTATTGTCATGGGAGTTTTAGCAAGACGCTGAAATATCAACAACCTTTCTGCCCTCCCTTCTAATGGTCCACGGATGGTCCGATCTCTTCACTTCTGTGCCGTGATAGCCAACATCCTTAACGAAGCTGCCGAAGCAATACATTCAGTTCCCACGACATTTCATGACAAGAATAAAGTTTACAACTAAGAAGTGAAGACCACCCAATGTGTTCATATGAGTGGGTTCAAGAACATCACACACGAAAACATCAAGTACACAAAACGGCTGATAAAGGTGATGAGTTGTCTTCCAATCTGTGGAAGGATGTTTTTGGCTTATATACTGAATGCACAGGTTTGTTGGTCTCCACCGCACAAATGGCATAACGCTCTGGCACTTGCTACGACGGCGAAAAGCTGGGGGAGTGATGATGGTGGTGAGAGAGATGAAGAAGGGATAGGGTGGAGTCGATACCCCTCGTCTTTTGGTATATAAGCACCTATGACCCTACGCTATAGCACTGAGTAAAAATGCTTCCAGCTGGACAATCCTTTCCCTCATATTTAATTGCTTGGAGTTCTGTTAAAACGAAATGGAGTTGGTCCACACTGTTCACCACCGTTTACAGCAAATAGATTATCCATAAACAAAGGCATAGCCTCTCCGATATGTCTTGTATCAGATTATCACCGCCAAGGAAAATGCTTCATTCGCAAACCTGATTCGGCCAACACTGTGTCTACCTTGCAATATCGCATAATTTGATTATCTTCAAGCAAAGCTTTATTCAACATTTGCAAGTAATATCCCTCCAAATTATGTACCTATCCCTACAAATAAACTTCATTTCCCACATCGTTGCATGCCACTCTCAAGCTTTTCCGTGAGGCAAATTCCACCTGAGATTCAATATTTTAAAGACCAACCGTAACCTTCCAACTAGCCACTTCCACGAACTACGAACACAAATGTTTATGATGTCTTTGAAGGTGGTGTATAGTTGTGTTCGGAAGTGCATTTGCGCCAGATTGTTGTGATGACACTTTATGTTCTTGTTTTTAAGCATTTAAGGCTTCATTCAAAATTGTTTCCGGTTGCGTCGATCGGTGTTCTCGAGTGCTGAGCGCTTAATAAACGAACAATGACCGTTGCCTCACTGTCGTTTTCGTATTCTCGACTTTGGAATACCGTAACACAGAATTACGCTCCAGTTTCTTTGCAATAAGCAATTGTTAGAGCAACAGGCGAGTTGCACTACTACTCCACCGATCTTTGTCATATCACATAGGTGAATGAATGAGTCAAGCAGCTGGCGTGCTTTCCAGTTTTACGGGTCTTTTGAGGCATGATGGGCTAACCAATTCCACGAATATCGGCAAATTATGTGTGAACATGTAGTTATGCCCGTAGTAGTGAAAGAAGCTTGTAAAGGTGGACAGCGATGTGAGTGACGACTGAAATGCGATACAACAAATTATATTCATTTTTTCCTGACCTGATCAACGAAGTGTTTGATCACTGAATAGTATCATATAAATGTGTATATTCGATTGACGAGTTGGTTAGGAATCATTCGACCGGTGAAACGCAAAGTTAGTGTGCAAAGGAGTAAGTAGTCAGACTTATGTAGATGAATATGGAGATGGGCAGTTGCTGTGTGGGGTTCACAAAGAGCCGTAGGTATTCAGGTTGCAGTTTATTAACTCGAGGAGGAAATTTATCGCACTGAACGGTGATAATCGTTTATAGAGCTCGATTAATTGTTAGCATTAAATGCAACTTGACTGCCATCATGATGTGTTTTATCAGTAGTGAAATGATCTATAAAAATGCCTTGGGGGTTATCTTGAGAATGTTTACTTATTAGACAAATAAACATAAGAGTTCAGTTTATGAACAACAAAAAGAACAGATTAGAATATATTATATAATGGAAGCGACTAAGTACTCATAAACTTTGTGTATATATGTGAAATAAGCAACTGGAAATGGGTGTCGCTAGCTAACATCTCACATCGTCAAATCAGGAGAAGCTTTCCGAGTCTTCTTTTAGATGAAGCAACATTTGCGGCGTATGCAATTTTGGAAGGAAGGGAATTGCATTGATTGATAGCTATGTTAGTGATAGAGTTCGCAGCATTTCCATGTGGTGATGGTAATAGCAATAGTAATTCCAATAATGATAGTGATAGTAAGAATATTATGATCACTGTTTTGATATTACTGTTATTATTGTCAAAAGCATTAGTGATATTAATATTATTGTTCTCATATANTGATATTACTGTTATTATTGTCAAAAACATCAATGATATTAATATTATTGTTCTCATTATTGTTCCATGCCGTCTCTCTTCTCTAACCGCTGTTGAGTTTTGCATGTAATTCACCTTTTTCACGTTGAACATTAATAACGTATCTTTCACCTTAAATTCATTCAGCTACAATGGCTCCATCACCTTAATTAAACTGTGGAAATTATTTCAATTCTTTTACTTGGTTTACAATTTCCATTCATTTGACCAATTTTCATACGTCATATTTATCCACTTTACATTCCTTCAATTCTGCACATCAAAAACATTATATTCTTTGAGTATATAAAAACAACTCATCATACCAAATTATTGCATGTATCAATCTAATAAAGAAATGTTCAAATGAAATAATGAATGATCTCGGATGATAGGGATTCGTTGGCGTTGATGCATTTCGCCATTTTCAGGAGATCGCTTTATTGCAGCGATGGAATCTCTGTATCATCAAACGAATGCACTTTTACAACAGGTTCACTTCGGATTAGGTGCTCTCGAGAGTGCAAAGGATGAGAGTGACGCTCAGAAAACCGTTCAAATCATCTACGAGCAGCTCAGGTGTGCATCGATTTCATTCTCGATCAGTGATAATGAGCAGATGTTTTTTACTGTTGAAGCATCGATGGGTTCGATACAATGTTGAGAAACTTGCATTGAAATGCGTTGAACGTTTTCGAAGATCGATCGCTGTATATTATCCGTCAGTCCTCGAGTAATGCTGATATGAAATGCACTGAAAACGTCTACCCGGTTAGCTTTTCCTAGTCTTCCACAACCCCTGCCGGCCTGACCACGAGACCCGTTCAAATGTATGAAGTAATTTATTGCTTTAATTGATGGTTGTAAAATATTTCGTCGAAGTTCCCTTAAAGAAAGGCCCACTCCCGCTGTGCCGTGAAGAGGATGTACTCATAATTACTAGCTTCGAGAACAACACTTGCACTTCTTTGATATTCATATGAATAGTTCCCAGCTATACCAACAGTTTAAGGATTCCGAATAAGCATCTTATCCAAGTAGCAGAGGCAAATGAAAGATGTTTTCAGTCTTCATCTAGCAAAGATTAAGGTGCATATTATGACGCTGTTTCGTCAAATATTTCCGTGCATGTGACATCGCTCTGTCCTCTATCTACATTTTCATCCACATATTTATGATCTATGCAGTCACCTTATCAATGCATTCAAAGCGAAATATACTTCTTTCATTTATTTCCGCTTTATCTATCCCATGCCATATGTTTATTGTGGTTATGAGTGGCACGATTATTGTCAGTGTCAGTGCCATTACCTTTTAGGCACTTTTCTTTATTCATTTGAACGAAGACTTGCAACAATAACAATAACAACACTGCTAATATGTGGTATCATAATCGATGATGTGCTTTATTATAGGGTAATTGATGGAAACTGTGAACGATTGGATGCTCTCGTAGACAAGGAGCCACCCACACGACGCCGCAATCAGAGGTACAAGGTGGATCAGCTCAAATTCGACTGTCAGTCCCTGCATTCGGCGGTCTCCACTATGCACATACGTCTAACAAACAGGTGGAGGGAAATCGCTGAAAGGGAAGAGCTACTTACTCGAAGGTTAGGCATTTTCCCTTTCCTATCTTATTTGCTTCTTGCTATCCTCAGCAGAAGGGCTAAATAGATGTATATTTAAGAAAGGAGGGGAAAAAATATCGAGGGTGTCAGAGATTGAAGTTGATACGTACCAGTTGCAAAGGTTCGTATGTGCAATGATTTGAGTTGTCATGCAGCCGAATCCTATAAGCGTTGCCCATTTGTACCCCAGAGACGAATTCTCTGAGGAAGGAGGAGCAATTTCATTCAGCTAAAACTTGTTTCATTTATAGTATATACAGTGAATTAATAAATAAACTTCGAATAAATCTTTTCTTTATCCTCTTACCCGTTGCTGTTTTTCACTTAAATGTCCTCAGTAAGTGGGGGAAGGTACAGCCCCCGAGGGGATTGTTCCACATTACGTATGCGTCGTTTTTCTTTAAGATTTCGACCGAACGAAGCAACACAATTGCCGATGGATGACGGTGAATTATTACTAAACGATCGTCTCCATTCATCGAATACTGCGGTCGATGAGTTAATAAGTCACGGGACGGCAATGCTGGAGCAGATTCGTTCACAAGGCTTTAACCTAAGAGGAGTGAAACGCAAAGTACTCGATATTGGACAACAGGTCAGTTTTTAATAGTATCGTTGTGTTAATGCAGAGAGACACTTGCGCCTCAGATTGCTTGTTACGGGAATATTATCGGGTTAAAATGTAAACCTGAATGTGTTGTTTTGACTTACGTCGCCGAATGTTTTGTTCTAAAAGATGCGAACGGGGCAGCAAACAGGCAATGACATCGCTTGACACAAATCAGCAACTGGTTTCGCACATTTCAATGGATTGCTGAACAAATTATCATATGCGATATCAGCTATAGTATTGACTAATCATGTGGTCATTTGTGGCGTTAAGATATTATCTTTGAATATCGATGGCTTAGCTGCAATGAAAATTTTAAATCAAGTTGAGGATTTATGGAGGCTTTGAAGTTGTGTTCGATTGTTGATGGCGAAGCTGAGAAACGTAGTTCTAACATCTTCTGTACAAACACTGTGATATGCGACTGTTTCGTCTTGTTATTGTTGAGCATTACGCTAATCAATAATCAAATGGCATAACTCTAGATATATTTTCATGGCGAAAATATTTGTAACGAGCTGGAGAAGTTGTTTAAGCTGGAGGGGGAGAACGCAAAAATGCCATTTATTATAACAATTGAAGGACGATATTGTTTTCAATGTTATCTTTCCAATTTCAGTTGGGACTTTCATCGACAACATTGCGGATGATCGAGAGGCGAGTGAACGAGGATTGGGTTATATTTATTATTGGATGTATTGTTGTTTTAACATTTATGTATGTATTTTATCGCTTTTGGAAGGGATAACGATGTGCCGTTATCATATTTCCATTTATTATCTGTGATGATTTGTGTTTTATTGTTTTTTGTTGATTGATTATTGAGGAGTGATAACATTAAATATTATTTAAAGGATCTCTTGAAAGGAATTTGTTCAGTGATCGCTTAAGACACGGTTAGTATTTGCACTGATTTTTCATGAGAGGAATTTGATGAATCAGTTTTATTGTAAGGCATCGATATATGATAGGTTAGAGTTGTTGACCTATAAACCGTCGATTGAACATGTCACAATAATTTTATACTGATATTCCGGATCATTGACGCATAATCAGCATATTAAGCTGCAATTCAGTTGAATGAAACGCCGTTTTGGCATTTATCACAGTACTATGAACTGCGATGGCTACACGAAAAGGTGCAGCTATAGAATTGTGCGAATAGTGATCAGATTTTTGATTTGCTGCTGCAGATAATAATATGTTGACGTATTATAATAATTATTGTAAAGTATATAATAAACGAATATTAAAAGTCGAACAAATTGTTGTTTAGAGTCGAAAAATATTTATTTTAATGTAAAAAATTATCTATTCGTTTTAATGTTTTAAAAGAGTTATTGAAATCGTCGAAATAGGCCCAATTCAAATGAATCATTCAACTGGTTTATTCTCCAATGATTCTTTGAGCAATTATCGTTTTCAAAAGCGTTTCAGTGGATGATTAATGTCCATAATCGAGAATATGCCCGCTTTGCCATTTATCGCATTTTTATTAATAATTCGAATCATTGTGTTGTTTTATTCGCAAAAATATTTTTCATATCCACAAAGAGATTCCAAAAAAAAAAAATTAGCAAAAATTGTAAATCAATGAGAGAGTGAGATAATCTCGACACAACTTTGAAAATAAATTAAAAATAATCACGATATTCCAACTATTATTAATGATGTTGAATCCTATCGGAATTTCGAGTTTTATTTCAACTTTTATTGTCGATCGTTTTCTCATCACCGATAAAAAGACATATCATCTTTGGTCATTGTGCTTTATTCAGGTTCCTATCAGCTGTGATTTTCACGTCTAATGAGCATAGCATAACACTAGCAATTACAGCAGGCAATGAAATTAGTAATGTAAAACGTGTGATTAACGATGTCTGCTATGGACAAATTTTCGTCCGGACGATGCTTAAACTCAGATTTATTTAATAGCATTCAAAAAATTAGGATGTAACCGAGCATATTTTTCTTCAGAAAATTCAAAGATCAGCATCGACCAAGGTGCTTAGAATCGTCGAAGAAAATCACTTCGTCGTTTTCTTTTAAGGATATCAATTATTCTGTCATCAATTGCACAATAAATACGAATATTTTGTAAAATCCATTATGGACAACCCCCTTTGCACACTCCGTTGCCTCGTTGATTTCCTTCCACATTCCTTCCATCAATCTTCATTTCCAACTAAACCTTTTTACCATACAATACGATTCTTCGAGGTTTCTAATCTGTGGGAATTGCTTTCTACAATCATAATAAACGAGCGATTCAATTGCCGAATATTTCGAATCACACATTTGGAGTTTACAATAATTCTTAAATGAACCTTGATGGAGGATTAACCATGTATCTATGAGTGAGATATGTCGATGTAGTGAAGTTCATTAATAAAATTTTATACGAAATGAATTAATTTCGTCAATATTTTGCTATTATTTTCTTTTGTATTCGTCACAATGAGTGGACAATCTAATCACTACAAATATAATGATTAGATTAGTTGGGTGCAGATGTTCGAGAATGCCATCGAATGCCATCTATAATGCCAACAACATGAAGTTATCACGTTGCAAATGTCACACATGCATAAACTTCTTCCCTTATATTCCTAATTAGATGGTAAGAATGGGTGGCAACTATACTTCAATATTTGACGCATGCATAAGCCCTTAGATATTCAGTATTTCCAGCAAATAGGCATCAAGTAGACGCCCATGTGAGTGTAATAGTCCACTTTTCAAATGCAGGCAATATGTCGCGAGAGTTTACCATATCGCTCAGACAAGACTGTTTTCGACAATTTCTAGCAGTCCTTTATTTTCGACTTCACTTCGTGAAGGATGCCTTAAGGCAGTTGCCGCTCATTGCGTCATAAATTTTCTGCCCAACGCTAAGCACTATTCCAAAATCTGCCTAAAATAAAGAGGATGGAAGAGTGTACAGCCTGCTTAGCGATTACCCATCCAACTATCAGCTGCACATTACCAACTGCAGAAGACGGTCACCATGCTTCAACCGCGTTTTACGCAATCCGAAGAGATGCAATACACTGTCAAGAGTCAACCGCTCGAGTGATTTTCATCTATATTCTTGAGCGAAGATAAAACAGAGATTATCAAAAGCCCAGGAAATTACGGTTATCTTATCTGAGACTGCATTTCGAAAGTTTCGATGTCGCACATCACGAAAAAAGTCTCGTGACTCCAAATCAGGGGTACTGAAGTGATGTGAGACATCTTCGTTGAACAATGAACACCTCCTCCACCTTCACTTCCTTCAAATCAACATATTATTCCTACTTTATTAACCGCAATCACTTCAGTGAAAAAAGATATAAACTTCCATCGGTCTATTGAAATGCAAACGATATAAGGCAACATCGTGCGCGTGAGGAATAACAATAAAATTGAGGAAATTGTGAAATATCACAAACTGAAATATGAAAACAATCGAATATTTTGCATGTTGGCCGTTTGATTAGGCGAATATGATGTAATAAAGGAGTGCTATAATAACCATCACCAATGCCGGATAGGCGAACGTATCCAAGATAGTTCTGAAATTAATATTCTTACGAGATGAACTCTTCATTAAGAAGGACAAATATCTCGTCGGTTGATAATGAATAGTGGGACATGGTTGCTGCCTCTGCTCACTATTTTCTTCGAAAGTTTTTTTTTTTTTTTTTTGCGCAGAATATGGCAGAAGAAAGAAAAAACATCTGAAGTACAATTTCTTAAAGCAAATAAGTATTGATGTGTCTCAAGAAAAAATTAACCTAGCGAAGCAAAAAGTCGCTGCCTCGCCACTTCGTTAACGCCAACTCAATTCCTTGATTATCTGACAATATCTTTTGAAATCATCCACTCACTCGTTGCGGTACTCAACTTTGATCAAATTGCAAATGCATTCGCTCATCTTCAAGAAGGGAATTCCTATAAGAGGTTATATATTTGATGTACTCCAAACTGCCTTCCCCATTAATCAATCGAGTGAAAGGATATCCAAGTATTGAAAATTGACTGCGATTTGCATTAGGAATGACAATCGAACTCACTTTGTATCATCGGGTGTACTCGTTGTGTTCGTATTCCATGTCTTCTTGTCATATGAATAGGACTGCTTCTCACCCTTAAATTCATTATTTAATTCACATTCTCTTCAGCACTAGAAGTTTGCACTAATTACGATTAAAAATGAAACATCCAAAGGTTCAAACCGAACAATAAATGTATTGAGTGAATGTCCGAAAGAGATTTGCGATTCGTTCGGCTAATATTTAAGTCGGCGATGAAAAGTTACATAACAACGAACATCAACTATCACTGACTAACGAATTTCCACTTATATTGAAAGTCATCATCACTTATCACCCAATCAGTACTTAACAATCATTCAACTCGAATTAAGACGAACCAATGAAATCAGTCTGTTTACAGTATACTATATGACAATTGCGAATATTCGAAAAGTGTCTGGGCATTAAGAAGCGGTCGCATCATCATAAAAACAAAAATTTCATGGTATGGCTTGTAAGACCGGATCGACTATCCCATACTGCGTTGGTCTGAATGTAATGACGATTTCGACTCCCTTAGGTGTGTCCTAATAAACATGACTTGACGAGTCCAATTCAAACAAGTGAACCCAATTGTAGCCAAATCAGCACGGAAAAGTTGGCTACAAGCAAAAAAGGTTACCAAAGCCATCCTAGCGAAAACGGTCCCACCATGGATTATGCTGAAACGATGATCTAGTAGTCGATTTTCACATCTGGACATCCTGACAGCCACATTCCCACCATGCACTCACGTCATGAGAGGTGGAGTGACGTCAATAGAAGTGTAGTCACATCATGAAAGATCGATCCACACTTTACAAACGGATCACTAATCATTTTTGCGACTTCATTCCTTATCAGACCATCGGCGTGCAAATAAACTTTGCAGATAATTTAATGAAAAGACTTATGACAGGACATACATCGACAATTTCCGCCACGAGGTACGTTTCCCTCATTTCTCTAGCATCCGTCGAATGACCAACATCTTCAAATGCTTCTGTGCCATCGACACCCGCCTGCTCGAGTAATACTTCACAACCTCCTGGATGCTGAAAAGATAAGCTCACTTTTGAACCGAAAGAATTTCTGAAGCAAGCAAAGCAAGATTATACCTTCGGATATAGAGTTTGCCAGAATGACCAGCATCCGCACTGCCATAGGTAGCTCAAAAATAAGGAACATTATCTCAGAATCACTCATGCAGGCTGAGAACGCTTGGAGCTCCGAACACACCTTCTAAGAGACACATTTTCTTATTTCGGCAATAAACCAAATAGGATGGGGCAATATTTGTGTAGATTAAGAAAACTGCGGTATTAAACGAAGCAATATATGGTACTGAATTCCTCAAGAGATCAAACGGTATCAAGATCCTCCTTTCTTTACTATAAGAACGAATTTTAAGTGAATCGAATGTTCCGAGCTGATGCCACAAGAATCTCATGTTGGGAACGGAGACTCTTTCCCAGACGATCCAATGCATTCTTGCTATCGTCTTATCGGATAAGACGGTATGGCCAGATGAAATAGTCACACATAAAAACACATACATATATGCATTAAATACTTTTTGAAAGCCCATCGGAAAATAATGAATCCTTCTGGTATCGGACTGAATAACTTAGCAATAAACGTCGAACCAGAGAAATTAAAACGGTTTCGGTCGTTGAGGTTAGGAAGAACTTTCAACGAAAATTACGCCTTAATCAAAAGAACTAGGCGTCATCCAGAAAACAAACCTCATCAAGGAATTTGGTCACATCGTACACTTTGTTGCCCAATATAATCCAACTGCTTTTGTTGTTGTTGTGTTCGGCCACTTCTGCTCGAGTGACCTTCTTCAGTGGAGCCATTTGATATGCTCAAGAATCTGCAATAAGATTTCACTCAGAAACGACTCGATTGCCAAGTTGCGTTGCACTTCTCGAGAAGGTCGCCGACAACAAAATCACCAATTCACAGAAGCACCGATCGACAAACGTCCCATCATCGCACTATGAAACAATATGCCGTCGATATTGAATAATAAAGCACAAGCTTTACTTTTTAAACACAAACCATCATATATTACATACCGACTAAGCATTTTGGAAACGCTTCAACCGATAAGCAACAGTTAGCATCGCTTAATATGGAGCACAACCTCGTCGATGCGCAGCTCTCTCAGCGATCCGCATCGTCAGCATAAGCGTACAAGCATATACACTCTTTCAAAATGCAAATATTGCAACAATGTTTGATCATATTGGGCTTCTACTCTCTTTTTTTGAAATTGTTGATGAAAACTGTTAACTCGGCCAAAAAAGTCTTTTAAAAAATTTGATAATGAAAGCGACTGGAAAAAGCTATATCCGGGAGCATACAACACAACTATCTATAAAAATTGTTCACTGCCCATCATGTCAGCAACGATATACAAAATTCGGAAGTTGTCATCATGTTCGACAGCAAATGCGCGAATTTGGTCGTTTCGACCAAAATTCGGTCACAATGACCAAATGACGTATATATACCGGTTTGAAAAATTTACATTGTTCGATGTATTCCATGACATAATAAAAAACAGTACTTGATGAGCGTTATTGCGATCAACAAAAATTGTCAAAATGCTGTACGACGACAGTCGATGACATTCTTTTAAGATGCCGAATAAGAGATATGAGAAGAAGCACAACGAAAGTTTGAAGGCGATCTGAGGAAGAATGCGGAATATTGCAATATTAATCATTTATTCACTTCAGCCATTATAACAAATACTAATATTAAAAAAATAACATAAATATCTCTAATAAATGAGGCAATATAACACCTTCGAAGTGAATGCTTCCACATCAACAACTAGAGATATTTGATGATCTGAGAGTGAGAATATTTCATCTGAAAAAAAAAACGCACAGATGAAGATTACAATCGGAAAATTTTTACTATTTTTCGAAAGAAATAACGAAAAATTCAAAATTGCAAAAATGTTTTGTTTTAACATCGGAAATGTTTTTAATTTTGTGATGTAATTAACATCACTAATCAATTAGATTTGATGATAAAAACAGCTTCATCTAAATTTGTTTCATCTATAAACAATTACTTCGATTGGATATTCAGTGAATGAACAGATATAATGTGAATTGAAAACGAATGGAAATGAATTACAGTGGTAAACAATGCCAACGCATAAGGAGGTCTTTCTTACGAATGTTCATAGCTAGTGTTAAAGTAAAATCATGAAGGGCATTCGTCGCTACAAACACTAAAAAACAATCACCATCGACTCTCTTATATCAATCAAACGAGGCAGCAGTTGGCCGATTGGCCGACTTCTTTACTAAATAGCCCTTTATGCATCTAAAATGTGACCTATCAACTGTTGCGGTGGGAACTGCGTGTCTATTAAAGTTCTTCGATTACCCTCTTCTTTCGTTATTCGATTTGTTTGAGAAGCATCGATGCTTCAGTGCGTAAAATTTGCTACATTCCTCTTATAAGAGTGTTCAATAGAGTTCGAGGTGTTGTTCCTTTTTAAATGAATGGAAACTGAGGTGCATTAGTGTATCGTGGATGGGATTTCTCAAACATCATATTAAACGAAATATTTTTTTTGGCAGATTCTCCGAAAGCAATTTCGCACGAATTTTCGCATGAGAAACTGTGGCACTGCATTGTGGATGAATGGAATATTGAGGGGCGATATCGGGTGAATTCGGGTCGCAAATGGGCACATTATAGGCTTTTAGGGAATTTTAGAGTATTGGAATGGAAGTATTATCGTCAAATGTTATAATTTTGTTGTAGTTTGTCAACCGAACGATACAATTAAAAAACGCAAAGGCAAACGCCAACTTGTGTATTATTGAGAATTCTGACATCCAAAGCAATAAGTAACAACGCTTCGAAAATGTAAAAAAAAATCGCCTTTTTTCGTCGACCTTATCGAACTATCGGCGGACGACTAATTTTGTTGACTTTCTATACGATGAGCGCCTATAAAATTTAATACTCTTCCGAAGAATCCCTCTCGCAAATTTGCAATCGCAATGATGCAATACAAGATGATTTTATCTGTTCGTCTGTGTGAGTGTGTCTGTCTGCTTGTCTGCCAGATGGGTTTTAACCTAAGAATTGGACAATATTGGAGAAGCAAGATTAAAAGAGTCTAGTTCATCGTGTAAACATCAATCACAACAAAACGGTTCACGAAGGAAACTCTGGTCTCCTTCAATCGACCTCATGAACACTTCGGTGCTGCAAAAAAAAAATTCTCTCCGGAGTTTCTAACACAGTATCTTCATATGATTGGTCTCACTGATGAGATTACGAAAAACAGGAAAGCGCGCCAGTAAAGATGGTACGAGATGTGCCATTTATAAATCATTTGAAGAGATTCGGTAATTCATAAACATTTTAGAAACGAGGAAAAAAGTCCGATAACGAACATCTTGAGTGGTCGACTATGTGAATTCTCAGCAAAAACACAATCAATTATGCTTCACTGATCGATTATAAATAAAACTTGGCAAGCGAATTTCGTGTCAATTCAAAAGTGCAAAACTCACAAATGAGATTATCAATAGCGATGAAAAGGGATTTTGACATTGGACAAAAGGGAATGGATATAGATTACACGAATCGGGATTGCTTGCCAAATTTCTTCCGTATCACCAATTGAAAAGCGGGTGGACGGACACACACTTTATGCTCATATGAAGTTCCTTCAGTGACCGCTCATAGTGAAATCGCATGAAACATGCAAATCCTTTTGTTAGTCAAAATGCGTAACAGCTCGCTTCCACCATTAATTTTTTTATGTGGATAATTTATGTCGGAAGAGGAGATGCTAATGCTGAACACAAAGTGTGGTGATTCCTATTTACAATCCATGCTTCATATTATTTGCGACAATACAACGGCATTGTACAAACCTCACAACAATTCCGGAACGTGAAATTCATTGCGCAAATGACCTGAAACGATCTAAATGCCGGTTTCCTATTCGTTCGACTATCACAGACAGCATTCAGTTAAGAAGTGTTACGCTTTCTCGCGAATTTATTTTTGCCATTACACTCAGTGTCCTTGAAGCGAAACAGTTTCAAGAATATCGCAAACTGAGATCAAACTTTTCGGGTGTCATTATTTTGTATCAAAGCTGTTCGTTTGAGAAACCGGTTAAGTTCACTTTTAACAGCTTCATCCCTCAACTAAACATCCTCATCGACAATCTTTTATAAACCCTCGGTCATATATATCAAGGATATATGGTACCTTTCAACAATTCTACACTAAAATTCGACAAACAATGAAAAATTATATATCAGCACTTATCGGTCATCTGCTACAGACAATTAAGTGATTAAAAGGCGCCATATAAGGCACATCGAGTTGAAGTTGGTTATGCCATTTGGTGGGACGCACTTAAATAACGTCTACGAGAATAGAAAGAAAACCAAATAACAAATGAGATGAATGATCGAGCATTTTGATCGTTCAGCTATATAAGAATTTCCCCACTGCAATCAACTTCATTTCCTAAGTTAATACACATAAAAAGGATGAAAGGAGTGAGTCATCGCTTTCCTATTCGAATCTTTGTGGCAAAATTGTTCTTTCGACTTCTCAATGCATTTGGTAGTGAAGTTTACAAGACTTTATAGTCATATAGCTTCCAGCTAGAGTTCGAGATCGAATCATCGATGAGGGCATCTTGTTATTGTACCTCTGAGGATAGTCGCAACGTTTAAATAATAGCAAATAAAGAGAAGAAAAAGCCGAGAAGAGGAAAATGATCGGCGTTCATTGAACGTCAATTCGAAGAAGAATCCACTGACGAATGTTAATCAATGACGATTGCGATAAATGTTTGTTAATTGCAGTGATCAAAATAGTGATCATTATGGAAAGAGTTTGTAGGAATAGATGCTAGAGCACAACAACAAAAATATGCACTATGTGTTGACACGCGTTATCAGATTGCTAAAATTTGGGAAATTTCACGCTCGATTTCTATATGCCTTTGTAGATTTGCATTCGCGAAATGCTTTATAGCAACGTTCATCTGGTTCATGCTTTTATCTGTCTGTGCAGAAGTTTTAGCCTGAAATCCATAAAAAATTGGCTTAAGGACATAACGCCAATAGTTTACACTTTAGGTTAACTTCCTACGTTAGCATTGAGATTGAACTATCAACTTAGAAAGCAGTTATAAGCGTTCAAAAGCGTTAAAGATTTCCGAAAAATATGGGCATATTTTCGGCTGCTAGTTTCTTATTTTAAGCCAACCGGATGTTAGAACAATTTCTAACGAAATTTTATGAGTGATCGCAATACTCAACATACAAATTTCAAGCTATGCATATTTTATTATCTATTTGTAGCTGATGGAATCGGTTAGTCAGATGAGTGGAGCACAAAAGTGCATTTCTTATCAGCTGCGTTGGCACGATATTTGGCGTGTTTCTCCAACTTTAATACTTGCAATCAATGCTTTCACCAATGAGAATTTTGTGCTCATCAATTACGTCATATATGGCGAGAATACTTCACTCTGCTGTGACCATGTCGGTCTGTGTCTGTCTGCTGCCAAAGAGGGGTTTCTACATCGCCATTTGCACTATCACAATAAAATGTTGAAATATTCAACAGTGTTTAACGTAGTAAAAGTCAGCGATAGAGACGGCGCTCAACGCTGTAATTCTTGCGTTGTTTGTCTGTTGACCGACCGGTCACTTACATACGAATCAACAATGAAGCGATCGGGTCAAGTTCAGTCGCAACCCTCATTGCGACACTAATCAAATCTGCGTAGTTGATAAGACCGCAAGAAGCGTCACCAAGCACAACAATCAAATTTGCACACCTGTATATACGGCTTATTCTATTTCAGATGACGTCATTTCAAACGAATAGTTGCCAGTTAATGCTGATAGATCGTAAGGAAGCAAGTTGTAAATTTTCGCGTAATTATTTTAATTTCGCCGATTAGCAAAATGTTGAAAGTGAAAGAGATAATAGAAAATAATGAGAGGCAGAGAAGTATGCAACTATATCGGAAGTATAATTTGCAATGATGACGGAATGGACGTATGACACGAGATATTCTTTGCTTCGAACAGCAATCGACTAAACATTTATTTATTGAACGATTCATAAGGATTCGAATTAATGTCCCCTCAAGAAACTCCGTCTTCCGGTTATTTCCTCTTTTCCAGAATGAAATTACTCTCATCTCAGTGGATTATAAGCCCAGTGTTTCGTCTGAAGGGATACGGTAGCGCTTGTTGGCCAGAAACAGTAGAAGATGAGAAAAGCGAGTCATCTGCGGAGCACAAACGAATGAAAGAATAGTCAATCGGTACTAATATTCGCTAAGAAATTTCGTATTTATGGAGAATTACTGTTAATTTATGTTGAAAGAGAAGTCATCATCGTAGATCATATACATAATTAGAAAGGAAGTGGGAAATAGCAAAGAGGACTGGCGAAGCTGAAAGGAAGTGATGCATCCCAGGTGAGAGTCAGCCTGCTCCGTGAAGAGCAATCAGCACGGGGCATCTTTATTGCACACCAACACAACTCCAAATGAAAACCGGATCGACGACGGCACATGCCACCTCCTTGCCATATAATACATACGTTCGTAAACATCAACGAACATTGAGATTAGCATCTCTCGACTTGCCTTTGAAATAGGTCCGTCGACTTGTCTTTGTGGTGGGCCCGTCGACTTGCCTTTGAGGCTAGCATTCCTTGTGATTGTGATCACATATTTCCGGAATTCAATAAACCATCACCTTCTATCACAGTCTATCCAATAATTCACAAATGGGAAGACAAGTGCAGAACTTTAATTTCATCTCGAATAAAATTTAGCAATAGCTCTGCTGGCAGTAGAATGTGCGTAAAACTATCAGTAAATTCATTAGAGAATCCTACCACGACATTTACACCCAAGGACACTTGCGCCACCTATTGTCTGAGACAGAATATAGATGACGCATGTCTTATGCGAAATATATGACGATGTGAAGTTAGCAGCTTTCCGCATGAGTTCAGTATTACAATTTACGAAAAATGAAAGTGATGATTAAGCTGCGCTCAGTGACTGTATGCTCGAGTATCGCATAGGGGGGAACTCACAGCCTTATATGTGATAGAATTGTCCACATAAGTTTTCCACTTCTAGCCAAGTTACAGTGAAAAAATGCACACATCAAACTCAGTAACTGCACTAACGTATCGTCCATCATGTTCAAGCAAATCAATGCCCCGGTCTCCATTGTATCCAATCATAAGCATTGCAAGAGAAAAACCCTAGTGATGTANCCCCCCCCCCCCCCCCCCCCCCCTCCCTCTATGAGCAGAGACTCCCCACCCCACTCCATTTCACCCGCTCATCCCTCCCATCCCCTCATATCGTTGCGCAAAACCATTCGATTTTGGACAAGACGTTCCTGGGATATCCTCCGCTGCGCAGTACAGTATGTCGACATTGCGAACAAATGTTCTCGCAGTAAACATAAGAGACGAATATATTCGGCAGTACGATGCAGTCGATTATCGCTAACGAAGGACGTTTTTAATCATAGATAGGCGGGTTGATAGTCGGGCGGGGAATGGGATAAGAAGGGGAGGAGGGGAGGGGTGGTGGTGAGGCATGTGGGAGTTTGGGTGTGTTCCTTTCAACTACTCTTTCGTTCGTTGGCCTTTATCGGTTTTTTTCTACCAGCTCTCAGCTTTCCTTTACCTCACGTGTTATTCACATGTTGAAGTGCGATCTGTGCTGTCTCTGGTGCAGGTTGCTTCCAGCAATGTTCTGGCATATTGCATCCGCTAGGATGTATTGTGTATTCATGTGAAAACGTTATTTGTATAGTCGATGAACATAAAAACAATCGAAACTAGCACCATCTCATCAGCTTAGCCTTTTCAGTGAATCTGCGTTGCATTCGGTCCTAGTTCCCCGCCGGAACCGGAGCTGTGTATAATCCATGAAGATTGGGAACGAATAAAATTTGATCCTAATCGGGTAACCGTCTCTTACGCATCCTCCGCCGAAGTCGAGATCGCATTTCACTAGTCATCTGATACCTGTAGTTCTTGTGGTGGAGGAGGGGGGGGGGATTTTCACAGGGCTGTTATCCTGGATGGAAGTAGGTTCTGGATTACTCGGAGTAATGGAAATGAAGTGCCGCAACAGTCCCATTTCCTTCACAGTTATGATAAAGGGAACAAGCAAAATGCAGAAAAATTATAAATATTGATGTGCGGGAAATATTATAGAAATATCTTTACAAAGTGTGTTGCAAATGTGACCATCATCCCATCCAGTGGAGAGGAGCAGCACTCTCATATGTGCCAACCTCATCTGCGATTGCTGCATCGAAATGTCGTCGTGTTGGCGAATATCTCTGCTGTGATCCGTTGCAAACGATTCTTTTTGTATCCTTCAGGAAGTAAACTAAATATTCAAATGTTTATCCCCCCATCATTCATTTCTTCTTTTGAAAAGAATTGCAGCAATTCGTAAATCTTTCTTTTACTTTTTGATACAATGGGGATAACTGCATTTGATCGTTGTGACAGTGATCTATGATCCTCGATCCCATGTTTGCTTAGTTCATGTAACAGTGTTGAATTCGACATTGCTATAACTCATTGATGGACATCCTTTCCCTTTCACACGATCCCATACCTGCAAAGATTTACAGTGTACGTTGAACACTTCATCCTCCTTGCAGGTAAGGTTTTACCTGTGAGGAGGATGAAGTGTGAGGAGGACAGCACATCGCCAACGCATTGCTAAGTTCGATAAAAGCCGTTTGTTACATGCTTTATGAGATTTCTTATTCGTTCTCACTTCCACAGTTGTTATGGAATATTTTCGAAGGTTATTGTGCCAAATGATATCTGCATTTGAGTGGCGCAGTAATGAACGATAATGAGCGTATTCTTGGATGTCGATTCAAGATTACGGATCATGTGGGGTAGCACCGTGATCGATGAGCGATAGCAATTACGTGAAATACTGCTGTTTTATATGGTTAACATACTAGTAACATTGTTGGTTTCCGGCATATATATGCACCGCTTCCGTTTCAGCACTAAATTTTTTGCATTTAAAGGGTAATAAATTGATGATGAGCGTCATCGATGAGGAAACTATGCTGAGCTCAAGTTTCGACAAATATTTGCTGAGTGATGGATATAACGACAACGAAACACCACTGTTGTCGAATGAGGTGTCCGATTGGCTTGACGACAGCCTTGCGCAATCCAATGATCAGGTAATGATATCGATGATCAACCAATAAGCCAACCACACTCAGTTACCTGTGGTGCTGGCTTTGTTTTCGGTGTTCGACTCTTTACTTTTAGTTAGCAGCAATCTTCCGTATAGTATCTTTGTTGATGGGAGGTCACTGTAGTATCAAAAGTGCCTGAGGTCGTTATTCAGACAGCATTGTACAACACTGTTATGCATAAAATCACCTTGGTAAAACACGTCATCCGACATTTCTGTGGAGTGGCGCTTTTGTCGTCGACACCTGGTTGAATGACTGGTGAAGTGAACAGACAATTGATGGTCAGTGATATGCTCGAACCAAGCTGTAAACTCGGTTACGAGCCTCTAATGACGGCCATTGACTTGACACTCTTGGGCTTATGGGATCAATGTGGGAAATTTTGCTTGAACATTCTGCCAGATGAGTTCATATAGTCGAGATTTATATTTAAATGGGTCGAAGAATTTGGAACTTTATATACACCACAAGGGGAGTTTGAGTAAAAACAGCAGTGTATCAAGGATTTCGTTAATGCGCAAAGAGATTGTTAACCTCGTGGGGAAAGAGATGGCAAATATCACAACGTTTTGAGGAGAACAGAGTGAAACGAGGCTTTGATTTGCTTGTATCCGATGAGCTAAGAACATATTAAATTCATAAGCAATAGTCCTCTCCTCTGAAACATCTTTCCGGTCATGTAAATAATCTACAGCTGCACAATTGAATACATCAGTGAATCGCTTACTGCTGATCAAAATTGAGGTATAAATTTTCAGTTGTCATTATTAATGCGAGATTTGGATTTTGATATCGATCTATTGACAACAGATTCAGCGGAAATAATTTCGGCGGAGTTGCCTCTTTGCAAAGAGGATATCGACTTTGAGAGTAAGTTAGGTGACGAGATGTGCAATGGGCCATCTTCACGACATTCACCGCTTTCGGCCGATTCCGGGAATCATTCGCCCTCTAGCACCTCATCTGAGGTTAGCACTCCTTATTTTGATTAATTTTGGTGTAATACATAAATTTATGAACGATTTTCCCGCTGATCGGAAGCTCTCAATGCTGTTAATTTTTAGAGGATATGAGTCAAGTTCGGTACTAGTCTCCATTCTGACTTTCTGCAACGATTCCAACCTAGAATCGTTTTTGGATGATGCATTTAGCATTGATTAGCTAAAACAGCTTTTCCCATACATTGGATTCTGATCCATCTATCATTATTACTGTTATTATTATTGTTATTATTATTATTATTATTACTATTATTATTATTATTATTATTATTGTTATTATTACTATTATTATTATTATTATTATTATTATTATTATTATTATTATTATTATTATTATTATTATGCTGTTGTCAACGAATTTTTTGTCTTTTTTTTTGAATTCTGTTTCTATTAAATTTTGTTTTTCTCTTTTATCGCCGTTATCGGACTGCAGTTGGCTGTTAGTCTAAGACGGGAAGTGGGATGCTAGGAAGNGGGGGGGGGGGAAGTAGAAGGAGGTGGGAAATATCGAAAACATCGCAGTCAGAAAAGAATGGAGATCCTCTTCTACGACCTTTCATGTTCTCTTTGCACATACAAAAGCATTCAAATTATAAGCAGCCATAAACTATTGACCCGATTTTTGATTTGAATTTGTTTTCACTTCAGCAGACAGATGCAACTTGCAGGCAGTAAGCGAGGTTTGGCCTATAAACTCAATGAATCCTTCCGATGTAGTGACGTCACCTTCCTCGAGAACTTTCCTCTTTGATAGAGGGAATTTAAAGAAGGATGAATGCATCGTACCGAATCAAGAGGTAAATATTATTTTTTTATTAAGTTAATGCATAATGAAGATAAAACTTTGATGGCAGTGAAGAGAAGAGGGAAAATAAAAGAGTACATAGAAGGGGGAGAGCAGAAAAGAGGGAAGAAAGAGAATAAATGAGTGGGAATAAAAAAGAAAAGGGAGTAGTGAGGCGAAGAGAAGCAGTGGAAAAGACGTTTTGCCTTTGTGGAAAGAAAAATAGAGCGATATTGTTTGAATTTTATTGTAAAGCCGATAATTTAATAGACTATTCGCATTGGTCTGTCGCTCTAATTTTATGCCTTTGTTCTTAGTTATTTCATCTTTGAACAGAGGCCTTTTTTGGGCATTTATTGCAACAGATGCAAAAAGATCCTTAAGTTCAAAGTTCAGAGTTCAGTTGCTGAGGGGATAAAAAATGACCATCAGTGACCATCAGCTGGTCCATCGTCCGGCCTATCTTTATTCATCTAAAGCTCCGTTTCATTGATGTACCCTTTCGTCTGTTGCCTTTTTCTTTTTTTGCGTTATTAGCTCTCTCTGTAAAAGATTACTTTGAATTTGTTTGCAGTCGTACAAGTAGTTCAAAAAAGAGCCAAGAGTTGTTGCAACGATTAGTGCGAAGTTACGACGAGTCTGAAAATTATTTTTTAGCACTTCCTACAACGGTAAAATTAACTTTTTATTCCTCGAATGAATCTTTTCTCCCTCTATTCCCATCTTTCTTTCTTTCCATCCCCATCTTCCTCTATCCTTGAAAATACGACCAACATTTGAAAATATTCCCTCTTATGCTATCTCAAATCCTATCGTCCATTTTGCGTTGTTCTAGGATTCGGATGCAGCATCGTCCTATTTGATGGTAATTGATGCCAAAGATGGGAAGAATACTATGGAGATGAAGCCAGTGGTTACGCCCGTACCCAGTCAGACAAATAACACGGCCAAGTTGACAAAACCAACACAGGTTCCTACACATCTGGTACCTGTGCAGGTGCCACTTCAACAGGTAGGTTGTCTCAAGCATTCAACAATGTCATCCCTTTACTTTGTTTCGTCTCTATTTTCCTTCTAATTTACTTTTAAAGCTTTGATGTTGTTTTGTTTTCTGCTCTTCCTATGTCGTTTGCCTGACGTACTTCCAGCTGTTTCAGTCGTAGAGTCTGTCATCTTTAAATGTATACATCGACAGTCGTTATAGGCAGATGAAGGACAAAAAGAGAATGAGTGCACTCTCTGCAGTTGCGCTTATTGATGGGGGCCCTAAATTGAGAATTCTGTATTGCGCAATCTTATTGGTTCATTACTTCATGAAAATGTTTCATATAGCCACAAATTTATGGCCTAACGGCGAGGAGTTCGAAGTCATTAATTTCAACACCCTAATTTCTGCTGATTTCGTGGCATTCACCCCTTCCCCTACCCTCCCTCCCCCACCCTCTATTTCTCCACTTCACGCTGCCGTCGCTCACCCCATTCCAAGCATTGCTCCATCTGCTCATGTCTTTGAAACAAAGTTTGTTGCTACCTCGACATTAAAGGGATTTATACGACTAATATCAAGGCGCATTTTACTATCAATTTTGCACTTAGATATGAGGTGAAGTTATGTGATTTCTTTGAGGTCGTTCCTACTACGTCTCAATTGAATCCACCACAGCAGCCAGTTATCTATATATTACCTGCTTCTTCAAACTCTGCTAACATTCAGGTATATTTGGCATCAATTGTAATTACTTGATTGATGTTACCATCTTTAAAATTAGTAGAGTAGGGGGCGGTAATTTATTAAAAGGTCTCTGAAAAGAGGTCACCTGAGGGAGGGATTACCAATAAGTGAATGGTGCTCACCAATTCGAAGAAAGCATACCGGAAAATAGGTTTGAGATGGTCATTCCACAAATAATGATAATAATAGCAATAATAATAATAATAATAATAATAATAATAATAATAATAATAATAATAATAATAATAATAATAATAATAATAATAATAATAATAATAATAATAAGTATGGCTTTATTCTGATTCATTCCTCTGATCACCTGACGTTTTTTATATTTGCATTCGGCACAAGCAGGTTCTGTTTAATAGTTTTTTTTTATGACCCACGACAACGCAGTTGGGATTTCTGAGGGTGGGAGTAATGATGTTGATATAGATGGTTGATTTCCATGAAGTTTTTTCCTGTTCCAATCTTTTGTTGTGAGTAGCAATAGTTCGTGTTTGTTTATGAACGATCGAAGGGAGAACCACCTGTGACAGCTTTCTTTTTTGTATGTATAGTGGTAGTTCTGAAGATGCTGGAGTTCAAAAAAAAAGAAGGGGCCTGTAAGAAGGGTATGAGCTAACTGCTCAGCTTTGTTTCTTTGAAGATATCATCGATCATAACTTAATTTTACTGATAATATACTCTATTCAAGCATCAGCAACATCAAATGTACGTGCAGAATGCTCCAAGCACTGTACAGTTGACATCGCTTGGCGTCACTGAAGGAGGATGCATGAGAACTCCGCATAATTCGCCGAACACGACGAATAGAGTGCAGCCGTATCCTCCAATACGTCCAAAATTGGTCACTCCCAAAAGGGAAATGTGCTCACCACCCCCCACTCTTCCACTAATTACTAGTCCCCTAGTAAGTAATATCTCTCTCAATTTCACTCGTTATCCGTTGTCTTTGTTGCATAAATTCGATTCATTTTCTGTACAGCTCTTATGAGTTTTTATTTTTATTATTATTATTTTTGTTTCGCGACAATTGCTGCAAAAGAATAGATGGCAATTATTTTACTCGTTCACTTACCAGACGTAGCATATAAAATATATAGCCCTCTCCTTTCAATTTTCTCGTAGCATATAGAACATGAAGTATTTTCACTGAGAAGTCGTTCATTGTAGGGCATGTCCTCTGCGGCGAGTCATCTTTCAAAAAGGCCATTTTGCCTTCTCCAGCAGTAAGTCGATTGTCACACTCCAGAAGAAGTATCTCAGATAATATTAGTGGTTGAGTGTGACGGATCGTGTACGCAATAGTTGTTTTTAACGGTTAATTGTCACTTTGTACGCAAAATGAATTCGCTATTGATGGGGTATTTAGAGTGATGATGGCGAACATATAGATTTCAGTGATTAAACGGCGATGCATTATACACAACACACTTTTTTTCATTTCTTTTATTCATTCTTAATTGTCTCAACGACCGTTTCTCGTTCAATTCACCTTCGTATTCATTTGAAAACATCTCTCATCTGAAGTCGTCTGTGTATTTCAGCAGCTGCAGACGGTGAGTCTACCGACTACGTCGAAGACGGTTCTAACCCCACTTGCTTTACCTGCTGGCTTACAAATAATCGAATGCAGAACGGCACCTACTGCTTCAACCGTTACTCGAAATTCTTCCGTTGATAGTGGTTTCGATGTAAGTTTCGAGCTTGTCCTTTACGCTTTTATTTGTTCTGATTCGCTTACCAGGTGTAGAGAGGAATCTGTCCTAAACTGCTGGTTTGATTACCTCACAGGTGTTCATTCGCTATTCGGAATTGTCTTTTAGAGGATCCTTCCCGTGTGGAATAATTCCTCACTAGCACTTATATATTTTTCTTTCCTGAAACAGAACGCGACATCTCTTCAACGTTTACTTCTTTTTAGACCCATTAGTTATTTCACGGTCGGTCCCATCTATGTTTAACAATTCTGAAAATACTCCAATCAGTTTAGTGTTTTGCATATTGCTGTGGTATCTGTTTTTCGTAAATCTGCTCCATTAACTTTCGGCATCCACAATACCGTCCCATCCTGTTTCAGCATTCAAAAAAATCTATTCCCTTTATTCTCAATATCATCAAATCTCTTCTGTCCCATCTTAGTAGCTACAATTCTGTTCCATTCCGTTGCATCCGTTGTTTGCAATTTTTCCTCTCCTAATTGCTGTGCAGGAATTCACACGAAAGAAAGAGGATCGCAAAATTCGTAATCGAGCTTCAGCACAACTTTCACGAATTCGTAAGCGTAATGTAAGTCTTCTTCGTCAATCTTATATCAATCACTAAATATGCTTATTGGACTACTCATTATGGTGATGTTTGGAGTATGTAGTTTGTTATCCCTATTAATGGCGTGATTGCTAGAGTTACTTCTTCAGAGGCGGACGTCCATTGAAAAGGCCGAAGGTTTTTAGGTACTGTTTTCCAGTTGCATTTATCGAAAGGCAGTAATGAGAGCATACCTTCATGAGGCGTAATGCCTTTGATCCGTTAGAGCCGATCTCATAGTATTGCACACTCTCCAAGGAACCGGCCACTCATCAATAGAAGTACATCAGTTGCAGTCCATTTCGGCCTCTCATTTCTTGAAGATAGTAATGAGATCTCATTTTCCATAAAATGTTTATGCATCAGTTAATTATATCAATTTATAAGAATTACGAAACGTTAAGGTAATCAATCCCTTGAAGAGTACTGAATTAGCGGTGTTCTTTGTTCGTTTTTTTTTTCTTTTCTAGCAGACCGCATCCGAGAATAACGAACGTCAGACACTGGGGCGGTTTAGATTACACAGATGAATAGATATGAAAGCTGAAAATCGCGATTAGCAATTTCCACCATTGTTTAATTAGCATACAAACGAGAATCGATCACTGATTGGTTCAAGCCTAATGTGCGACAATTTATCTCATTTATTATTTCTTTTATGCCATTTTATGAAGTTTATTTGATGTTTACGGTAGCAGCAGTGATAACGGCAAATCGCGATTCGATGTTTTGCAATTTTTCAGGAAATTGATGAGATGAAACAGAAATTGGCTGATAAGGATTTGATAATTGCAACGCTTCGAAAGGAAAACGACACACTAAAAGGCCAAATCCTGCAATTGCAAAATGAGGTTGATCTGCAATTACTGCGATGTTATTGTGCACGTTTGCAATGTTCATTGGGAAAGCGCATTGTGAATTAAGTTTAGAAATTTGACCTATATAGTGGAGATCATATAATGATTTCCTTTGCTGTCTCCGGTCGAAGTTGTATGCATTTAAGTGTGAGGAGAATTACTTCCTTTTCATAGCTTAATTGATTCCACGTTTCATACTGTTCGGGTTGGAGACGGACGGATTTTAGCTGAAGATTCGTAGGAGCAATCAGACCACTTAAAATATAAAGATATTCTGAATATTTCGTTAGTTGCTGATGAATCGCGAAATTGTTGAGACAAACGGGGATAGTTCGGAAGTGCATTTCGTGGCGGATATCAGGAATATCGTCTCCCAAACAAGAACGCGTAATTCTGTTTGCTTTTATAAATCTATTTTGTATCTTATAATTTATAGGTGTTCTAAATATAAGCCATAACTTTGTTCGCCGACATAATAGCAATCGTCGACTTCAACATTTCTAGCGAGCTTCTTGTGGGAAATAGATCAGCTTTGGAATGCTAATTCATAATAGTCGCGATTATATTCGAATTGTTGCATTGCATCGAGATTTTTTTTTAAATTCTTTTTTGTTTTCTATCGTTTAGGGCCTCAATTTTTCTCAGTTTTTAATCTGAATTTTCAGAGTTTTTTATCCATTATTCTCATCTCTAAATATTCATATCATTTAGAATAGTATGCTGAAGAATGATACAAAACGAAGCAAGATGGCTGGACGAACAGGTGCAGCAACTGGTGCAGCTTGCTTATTTGTTATTGTGATGATGCTCACTATTAATTCACCACTCTTCTCGTGAGTTCTTTCCACTCTTTTATAGGTTGAGTTGATATTTGCATATCGTGTGATCACCACTTGAGAGCTACTTAGGGTATGGGTGCCTCTTCCACAGCAATGTAGATGATGCTGATTGCTCAGCGTACTTTACTTTAGTCTCCTCCGTTCTCTCTTCCCATTAATCTACTTTATCGAGCTGCTTGGCGGTTGATAAAAGCTGAATTATATTTTCCATTTAGCTTGCTGATGCATCACCCGTGATTTAGTTTTTTCTCGGGAAGAGAGGAGAGTGAAAGAGCAGTTGATTGTCTTTCTAAGGAGAGAGGAAGGGGGGAGGGAGGAAGAAAGTTGATTTATATGTTTTGCTTTAACTAGATATATAAGCAGGCAGTGTGAAATTTGCTAAATTATTCAGGCGATTAAATCCGATTTCACCAACTTCGGAGAGTTATTCACAGCAACTTCGGTTTGATAACCATGAAGGAAATGCGAAAAGCACTCTTCCTCAACATGGCCGCGCTCTCCTTGCAGTCGACTACGACGTCGATGAGGTTGCTTGCATGGTTGCCTCTTCTTCAGTTGACACTTGTAATGAACGTATTGTAGAAAGAACATGTTGAATTGTACTCTTCGAGGTGTAAGTGATAGCAATTCATTGTTTTCACTATGTGGTGAGGAAGTTGAGAGGAAAGAGGAGAGAGCGCAGGATGGCTAATTTCGTGATGAAACATTTGTTACGATTTGCCTACTTTTTCTCAGAGTATCATTGAATGAAATGCGGAATCGAGTAGGATGGTGTAGATTTCAGCAAAGAACTATCACTAAGGTATCAATAAAGGGCTGAACGAGATTCGAGAGCATAATTCCCATTCCGAAACTTCCAAGCGGACGTGCTAGGCATCGCACATGTTCGTTATCTTCTTCACTATCCTAATTTAATAAAAATTTGAAGTTTTGATCGAACATGAACCGATACAAACATCAGAAGTCGCACTCGCAATCAGATATATCAAACACTACGTTCGTTTATAAATCTTTGATGTTTAATTCAGAGTAATGCTATCAACGAAAATGGAGGATTGCGTTTAAAGAGGAATGTAAAGGAGATCGTCGAAATCACACCAACGATCAACGTCAGCAATATCGCTACGGACTGTAATGAAACTGCTACACTCTATATGAACCAAACAGAGGCGATCAGGTATTCTCGTTAAAGTTTTTTTCACTTGATTCGGCCAATGAATTTTTGAAGGGTAAAGCCTCAAGAGTTAAGTGCAAATATCCGTGGCTGACGTTTTCTCTTTGCTCCAATGTCGGAAAATAACGAAATGTTTAGTTGTTTGCTTATGACTGATAAACTGAGGCGGAAGATTGAGTTATTTTTGCATCCATTCATTTTCTATCTTTATTTTGCAAGTTAATACACTCATGTTCTTCGAGAAGTTGGTATGTGCGCCATTGTCTTATATGCATAGGTGTCCTTCAGGCTGCACTTGTTTTATGCTTTCGTCACATATTTGGAGATCTTTAGCTCATACACTTTTTCCTTTATCAATAATGAGTAATGATTGCTTCTGATAGTTTGTTTGCTGTGCCCTAGCAATAAGTTTTCATATCTGAGTATGTCAGTTGTTCAAATTATTGTTATGTTTGTGAATTTCCAATTATTCCTCCATAGTATCCAGTGAAAGTCATCTATTTATAGACAGCGAACTTTGATGATTGAAAACAAATTTGATTGGTCCATAAGATTTCAGACTGAATAACGACTTGAGCAGTTGGGTGGATCGTCATGAGCGTCTTAGTTTTCTACAAACGCGTCGCATTTTTCGTGCACCATCTCCACGATCGAGAGCCGAATTCAACGCCAAAAACGTATCTGCGATCAGCGAAACCCGAGCTTCCCACCTCAATAAACAAAAGAGATCAGCAATCTCAAGAACTCGAAGGTTTAGTTGATTATTTGTTCACTTCTTGTTTCGCTTTTCTTTTCTATGTGTTTCTATGCTTTGTTGCCAATTGCTGTATCTGCCATCCCGATTATGAGGTCCTTCAATATTTTTAATATTGATTTTAAACCCCATAAAATGCGCAGTACTTTTCATGTAGGGCAGATTGCCGTCATATTTGAGGGCGTTCGTAAATGGCAACTTTCCCTCTATCAGTTATCTTATTTTGTTTTATTGTCGACATGGAAAATGAATCGTTTGGTTTATCTTCAATACAAGCACTCAGTGGTGGTGATTCGTAGCGGATATGAAATGAATGACCAGTCCCAAACGACCAAAGAAGTGGGAGAACATTCCATATTTTTGCTATCGATAAAATTGTTTAGTTCGGCTTACTTGAATGACTGAAGACCAAAGCTGCAAACTCATTAGAAGCGTGATCGACTATTCCTCTAGCAGAAAGAGTCTTTTCGACAAGCTTAAGCTATGCATTTGTAGATCAGCAAGCGACAAGAAGGAAGAGGCTCGATTGAAGGCTGTGCGTGAACGTGCGTGGAGACACATCGACATGATCAGTGCTGGTACTGGCAGTGATAGCGAACAGTCACAGCCAAAGTTGTTCGTTTTTCTTTCCATTCAGGATCTCGAAATTTCCTGTGCAGTCTAGCTGTGACTGATTCCAGGCTTCAAGATCAGCAACAAAAAAAGAAAAGAAAAGAGGCTTGCAGCTTTTTTTTGAAGCTGCGAGCATGTGAGCGTTCGTTTAGCCTTGTTCAATGGTCATATTTTGTCAGTCGTAAGCATCCGATGCAGTCATAGTAAGGCCTGTCAGGGAAACTTTGCAATATGTTAGACATGTTGGACACACCAGACATGCATGAAGTAGGGCAGCGTGCATCGTTTGCAGTGTTATCTAGCCCTTCGAACCAATGGTAATCAGTTTTGTTGCGGTTGAGGTGCCGCACACACGGTAATGAACTATTTCCTGGTGTGTGCGCCTCGAAATGCGCTAAATTTGCAAATTTCTGATTTTAATTTGCGACGGAACGCAGAGATTTCTACTCTTATTGTCGTGTTTCGATTTGAAAACCTTGCAGGGATTCTAGAAAGGATGGTGAATTGAAAGCAACAATAAGTAGTGAAACGTATGTGCGATCATCGGTGAAGAGCGCATCCGGATATAGTGACAGATCCGCATTCGATTTGTTCGTTCCCCCTAGTGTTGAACTGCAATATATGGAACTGGCAAGAGCGTTGAAGCAACGAGACGATACGTTATACGTCGTTGCGATGAAGGTTTTCATTCTTGTCGTTTTTAAGCTTTAATTAGATTGTATAAGGTTTCGTAAGACGTAAGGAAAAGGTTTTTTTTTTTCAAACATTATATCTGCAATTATTTGATTTGTTACTAACAGGTAGTGTCAATAGTACTGCAATAAAGATGGATGATTTGATCTTGGCAAAAACTGGAGGCGCTCATTCGGTTTTAATCAAAATCGGCATCTCATCCCACCCGACAGCGATGACGTTCTATCGACGTCTAAAAATCAACGCTTCATGTTGGCATATTTTTCGAAACAGGTGCTGGAGATTCGTGCACCTCATTTGCAGACCTCCGTTGTCGTCTGAGAATGCTTATATTAATATATTTTCCACTCAAACACTTTGATGACCCTCCGCTCTTGCTACTATCCGAAGTGATTGCCGTCATGGAATATCCTCAATTCATCGCTATATTGAAGTTGATTTATTTATTTTGCAGGATTATTATCTTCTCCCCGCAACGGATCGCAACAGTACGATGCGCCCAAGAGTGGCTCTCATTTTGCCTGCTCTTTCTTATAACGGAACTCTCGCAAATCAAGTATGTTTCTGCTTCCGCTTCTTTTTTATTTTCTTTTTTGGCTATATTTCTTCATTATTAGTTTAGTAAATAGAGAATGGTCCTTTACAGCAATGTGAATATAGTATTATGATGTGAGATTACAATTGAGCTTATGATGCAAAAGAGGGGAGAACGTTTAGGAGAAGGCGATTGAAGAATTAGGTAATGTGGTATACAATATGCGGTTGATGAGACACTTATTCGCAGAGGCTTTTCCTTTCCATATTTAGGACTTCTTATTAGAAAAACCTTTCATTGGCATAGTTGTTGGTCAACGCAGCTGACTGAATGGAGCTTCACCCTTGAATCGGAGCCCTTTTTGATATACTCGACTTCATTAAGCCAACAGCATGCAATTGGGAGCCGTTGAAGTAGTGTGACATACAGTTAGCTCCTAACGGATCTCTGTTGCACTTCTAGAAAGTACTTTTGCTACCTAAGAAGACTATCAGTACTTAGTGATTTTCAAAATCAAAAGAAATGTGTGTCATTATGTGAGCCTGAATCAAACTAAAGAAGTTTGCGGCAGAACGAGAGAGTATACTAGTCATTCATATTTACAAAAGAAATGTATTACAAAAAATTATTATTTTTTAAAGTTTGAAGGTCATTTTTCCGAATTGAGCTTTGCATAAATTGATAAAATCGAAATTTTCATGTGAAGAGAATTGAATAAATGGATATAATCTGCAGGTTGCAATGATGCGTATCGAATGTGAAATAACCGGTACTGGATTATTCCATATCGGTGAATCACTTTTGCCTCTCTTCTATAACCAATCTTTCTATCAATCGATGCAGTAAGGTTGAATTAATTGCATTTGTTGCTTATAAAGCGATACTACATCACTCACTTCAGTGGAGACTATCATCATGACGATTCCAATATATTACCTCATCTCTTTATTGTTAGTAAATTATTTCGATTTATTTGATGGTCGTTGTCTGAAAGAAAAGAAGATATTTCAAATTCACAGAGTTGTAAATGTTTTTTATTATCAACAACTATGCACTAAGTAATATTTATTATAATATTGCTCGATGTTCACTTCCTAAGTTTTGCTTCCGAAAATGAGAGAGTAACGTCGTATCCGTTTCAACTTTTCGCAATTTTAAGAAAGCTGCTGAAATTGAGAGATTGAAAATCCTTTTATTTATACAGCCTTTTTGTATTTTGTATATCTGTTGTGCTCTTCGATGACTTCGAAGGCTAATCATCATTATCCTCACACTTCGTCAAGAAAACAAAATTGTGCTGAAACATTTTCTAATTATTCCCAAAATAATATAAATAAACTCGGTTGAAATAAGCGTATTCTATCATTTGAGTACGCGATGCTTTATTCAGCCACTTTTTATATATTTAATTATGTTTCATATTTATTGCAATAATTATTCTTTAGGTAATTTAATACTGTTTTTTTTTATTTTTGCTTATTTTTCAAATGTCTGTTCGAGACGCATTATGGGAGTGCTTCAATTCTTGAAGTACAATAATATGATCTTTTTTTTGTTTTCTTTCTTCGTTTACATTGGTTTATTTGTATTAAATGCGGTTGTTCGATGGTATTATTTCATTTGCTTTCAATGGATGAAACAGAGGGGCATATGAACGCTTATGTTGAAATTAATTTGAGAATCTAATGGAGATTTAGGGTGGAGAGAGTAGCTGCCTAACCATAGTGAAGTAAGATAACTTTAACTGTCGATTATCTTCCTTTTTGATTTCGAACGAATTCGAAGTATCTTATATTATTTGGTGTTGAAATATATATCATATCTCTGCCGCTTAGCGATATCGATCATCATCCTTTTTGTTGGATGGGTTTTTGAATGATTTTCTTTGAGTTTGAATCGAGGATTTATGAGTTATTCTTCGAGACTTCAAATGTTCCACTTTTCGGGTTAATTCTAAACAGCGTAATTACAGAGAATCAATACTCGATAGACAATAAAGAGAGCAACTTCCAATATCCCTCTCTCAAAATTCGTATTCGAAATATTCTATAAATATTGAAATTATTGTTGATTAAATTCGAAATTTTTTCCTCCATATAAAAAAATCCATATAAAACAATTTTGGGGATCGAGTTTGTTAGCTGTTCGCAATGTTTTCTTTGTTTATGTATTTTCGTCGAGAGAATACTCAAACAATGATAATATTTCATATGTCAGATATGCACTATGTTTATCTATTTGTGATTGATCACTCAGTGATAACGACTATTGAAATGGTCGTGCGATGCCAAAATACGTTGAGTTTGAATAAATGCTTGTTCATGAAGTTTGGGGTGCTGCTGCTCGCAGATGGTTGAAGTACTATAGACGATAACTAAGTTGAAGCCATTCGCCACTGATTTTAAGTACCTACCTAATTGCTTGTACCGTCTAGGAGGGTATTGACCATCGGTCAGTTCCCACTTAGATTAGGAGAGAGAGCGGGTCAGGGGAAATGTTCCATTGTTTTAATATCCAGCAAACAATAATTATTTGTTGGATACCATTCGTTGAGAAGAATTCGGTTTTGTTCTCGATATACCGAACACTGACAAGTATGAACGGCGTTTATGAGCGGTTCCATTTAAGCTGCGCAACATGACCTTGGACCTCAGAATGATGACAAAATGTTTGCTGTTTATCCTATTATAGGTGAACGCGGAGTTGCGGATGGGGAGTTGAATTGAGTGTAAACGCTTATGATGAGCAGAAATATGCTTTTTGGCTGGAAAGGCTCGTTACTTATTTTTCTATGAAGTCTCCTCTTGCAAACTACACAACTTTTGATATTAGCATTCTTAAACCTCTGTTGGAAGCTTTCATACATAAGCAACAAAGACGCATGTGTCGCTACTTTGCCTGAACAGTGGAATTCATTATGGGGAATACTTTAAGAAAATCATTTTTCAAAATTTCCATCAGGCGGAATCTTTTATTCAATAGAAATACTGCGATGCATAGGCTATCAGTCGAGTTGCAAAGTGAAATCTTATAGAATTTCCTCGGCACATACTGATGATTATCACGCCGAATTCCAAACGATCATGCTGATTTCAAAAATGGGTGGTGGAGTTCTTCATTGTGTCGGACTATGTCATATAAATAAATATAATTAGGGTGCTTCTTACTTGAGTGTCGGTCGAATGTATAGACCACAGAGGTAACAGGACTTCAGCTAATATATAAAATCTGGAGAAAGTAGTAGCTCTAGAAACTCTCACACAACCTTGGGTTAGTGAACCTTCTAAGATTCCTAAGCGGAGCGGATCTATTCAGGCGAAGGCTGATTGGAAAAAGAAGAATAACATCAGATGCTGACAGAATGTAACAACATTAAGTTGCAAACGTTTGAAAGCAAGTGATCCCTTCAAATTTCATAACCATAGTGGGAGGGAGAAGGTATTGAGCACCTGTGAAGACCGGAGTGATGCTCGGACAGAGTGTGGTGGGAAGGATTAAGAGGAGGGAGGGAGATGCGGGATCCTTTTAAGGTTTTTGATGGGTATTTTTGAATAGGTGGCATGTTGTCGAAGTGGTATGAAACGACCCTATGTTCATTCGGCTTATTTTAAACGCTGGCAATTACCATCCTCGCAGCATGATTTTTTTTAAATCGCATCCCCAAAATAACAATTCAAAACAAGCAAAAAATGACCAAACAAACTATTTATTTCCCAACCGTTAATTTTATTCGAAGTAGCTGTCTTTCGAGATTCAATGAAAGTATAATATGAAGACACCGGAAGAATGTATTTTGGGAGTATAGAACACAGCGTAGAGACATTTTTAAGCCATTGATATCTTCTAGACGGAAGGTAAACTTCCCACACTCATAAAATAAGAAATGAAGTCAAATTTATTCAGTGACAGTCGTGATAGGGCATTGATAACATGTACAAATGCATTGACGCATATAGAATAATGTGAAAGATGCAATCCGTTGCACAATGCAAAACTGCAAGATAACACTCGCTGCGCATGTAGTTGGTGCTTGCAATACGGATGATTTGGAATGAGGAAGCAAAGCTGTTCCCTCTTTGCTCATTTCTGTGGTGGTCAGCATGAACAGTTTCTAATTTGCCATTGTCTATCTGCCGCCCAATCAGTGACCTCTTCATGTCTTCTTGCCAAATACCAGTATTGATCAATCTCTTCAACATCTGCTGTTTGTAAGAGGAAGGAAATGACCGAAGCATACGAATTAAATATCATTAAAAGCATCTTCAATAAAGACATGTGAAGGATCTGAACGGTCACTTAGTGTTTAAGAGCTTAAGTAATAAATATTTATTGAGGAGGGAGACAGGTGAGAGGAACGAACGGGTGGAATGAGGTGTGCTGGGTAGGCAGATAACAAGCACTGTCTGGTTACAGTCATTAAAATCGTCGTCCGCAGTGAAGAAACCTAGCGGCATTTACCATATTTTGGTTGCCTTCTCAATGAATTTCCTCACCATTCATATTTCTTGTCGATGCCAAACCCAATAAATTCAGTCCCTTAAGTTGGAAAAAAGTATCTTCCTGCTTCCGTCCGAGAGGAAATTTAAAAAGTAATTCTAAACATGTTCAGATAGTTGTTTATCGATCATCACACAATACTTATATACAAAAGGGCATTGATATAGGGTACGAACAGCGTGTACAGATTCGTTTATTCATCCAAAAGCAGCAAGAATGTTTCCATTACGCCCATACCCTGAAACGACACCAATCCAGGTGAGGGGATATTATTGTTGGCTACAGCAAAGAAAGGGTCAAATATGTTGCTCGACCTTATGGGCTTCCAGCTGCACTCTGTGATGGTGTATCTACTATACTGGCTAGCGACTTTGAACCATCGCATGGATCGACTATTACAAAAGGGTGTTGCCAGAGGTCATTGATAGTTGTGAAGTCGAAAGAGAAATAAGTAAAATTAAGGTCAGTGGAAAAAAGCCCAGTGCGCCACCTGGGGCGTGATCTGAAGCTGGAGAACAACTGTCTGCGAGGATTCTGGAGTCTGAGGTTTGCTCACAGCAACGCTAAATGCTCTAAAGGTGTAGGCAGCCTTTTGGAAAGCTTTTTTGATGTTTTATGTGTCCCATTCGTTCTCATTTCAAACTGCTATATGTTAGCGCAATATTTTTCGCACAAGTGACATGAAAATGTGTGAGGATCATGCTATCTGCGTTCACTTCAATTCGTCTAAGTGGAAAAGGTATCGTGTCCTCTTCGCAGCTTTACCTCAGGTTCATTTGCCTATCCTACATACTAGCAAAACTTGCCAGTAGGGTATCCAAATTATTTACACCCCACCACAGCTTTCATTATTTGAGTGTGACTGTCAAGCTGGAGGCAGCGAAGTAAATCGTGGATAGTTGCACCTGCTCGAGCTTAGCTCACTGCAGCAGGTTCAGGACTTCCATTCTGATACAACTTGTAACCAGATGATGGTGGCTGTAAGCTAGATTACTCTGTTTAAAATCAGCTATATGTGATTCATATCGCTTCATAAGTTTCCTTGGATGCATAATCCACCAAGAGCAATACACAACACCGCATCTAAAGCATGCGATTTTGTAGAGAACAAACCTCAAAATTCAGAATTCTTCGAGACAATCGTTCATCAGCTTCGGACTATATCACAGATGACGCGTAAAGCTTTTTTCGAGTTTTCGATGTTTAAATAGAGTTATGTATTCGAATGTTCTGGCTGAATCTGAAATAATCTTCCAAGAAACATTATTTTTTATCTTTCGAAATAACTCGTACAGCTATCCGTCAAAAATACATTTCGTTTGAGCGAATTGATATGTTGTATAGGTAAATGAACTTTATATAATTGCATAAGGAAAATATTTCAATGCAACTTACCTTGATGAGAATTTCACCTCGACTTTCCGTCTGAAATCCACCAAGGATGTTAGTTAGCAGATGATTCATCTGAGGAGAGAGTTGTATTTTACCAGCTGAAAATGGTGGGCATTTTAGGGGTTTTGGTTATGATATCAGAGCTTATTTCTGACGTAAATCTAAACCAGAGGGATAACTTTTTACTTTTAGGGTATCCTCTTTTGTATAAGGTTTCTTTTTCTTCGTTATATCAGAATAATTATTCGAATACAAATGAATATAATGGATACAATTCTTTTGCACACAATTGTTTAACGGAAAAAAACCCATCATTTTACGACTATAGGCGTATATCTCAACGTGC
>JAARMF010000031.1:139539-157750 GCA_022844705.1 Toxascaris leonina | reverse complement strand
AGGGGGGGAAATGACATATTGCGCTTGAAGCGTTGTAGGCAGCAATCTTTTGAAATACTTTATGGGAAGACGAATAAGCAGTTTTCTGACGTTTAGGCAGATCAGTGCGCAGCCGTAGCATTATGAAGGTCCAAAGCCCATTTGAAATAAACGTCAAATTATGAGTGCGTTCATCGCTTCTTCTCACGTTTTACATCATTCATGCTCAAAATGACCTCTGTCACAAAATTTATTTTCTGCTATGATTTCCAACGTTCTCTTATGATCAGTGGGCATATCTACGTGTTGCAATACAGCAGATCTGGGTACTATCATCTTCACAGATCTGATTTCTCCCATCAGTAAATTCGAGAGTCTTTCAAGCCTCAGTGCATTTTCACTGAACGATATTGTAGTCTTCAAAAGAGCATCTATTGCCTATATTTGTTCAATATAGGATTATTCTTCATTCAATCACCTTCCCTTCTATTGTTGAGAATACCGAACTCGATAAAGATGCGGAACTCTTTCTTATAAAATAGGCACACCGACTGTCAGTTTGATTAGAAGCTACATAGAGCGAGAGGTATGTTGGCTCGAAAGCGCATTACTTGAAGTTGTTCCGTAGAAAGAATCTCTTATCGTATCAATAAAATCACGAATATTGATGCGAATACTGACCTTTATTTGTTTATGTAAATAATATAATGAAAGGCAAATCAATTCACATCACATTGTTCAATTATTGCACAATCACATCAATGTCGCAATGTATTCACACGACGATTATCTGAGGAGTCGAATTCCGGCTGCGATAGCCGAATTACTTTCACTTTGCGTATTTAAGCGCATATTCAAAAAACTTTTCCGATCATGATTCCGCGGCTCATCGATACGAATATCTTGATACATGAACATCTTGATAGACGATCCTGTTGTCCCACTGATACAATTGTATTAGTGTATAAGACACTATCTTTCAGCTATACAATAAATAAATAAAATGGTTATGCTAGTGGATATATTCCTCAAACAGTCTGATTTATTTGAATCCTTAAAGAAAATCGCCTCCATAATGAAAATTCTCATGTAAAAGAACATGAGGAATAAAACAGCAGCGAAGAAAGATACATAGAAATGTAAACTTTATATTTTTATACATAAAATTATTTTCATATATTTGAATATGAAACATTTGCATGAATATTTAATGAAATCTTACCGTATCATTGAGGGCATTTAAGGAAACGAATAGCCACAACGAAATGAGTGCCGAAATACCACTCATGACATTCGTATGAAGTGCAATTGCTATCCTACAAATCTTAATAATATAGCACAATATCAAACACTAATATCGCTTAGCCAGTAACGCATAGAATAGCACAAAATCCACTTTCAAGTGCTGAGAAGTTCAAAGTTCATATTGTATCGTTCAATATCGCTTGAATTGAACGTTTTGACTTTAGTTGATAATAATAGTGATAGTAAAGCAGCAACAGCAATAAGATTCTCAGAGAAAGGAGTAGTGGTAATAGTAACAGCAGTAGTAGTAATAGTAAGAGTAATGCTAGCTGCTGCTATCGCTGTGTGAAGGATGCTGATCGCTTAATATGATCTGACGATAGCAGTCACAATGCTTTTATTTCTGTGTGCGTTAGCATGGAAGAGGGACAACACTGGATGTCACGTTTATAATTGGTCGTATAAGAAAATATTTCGTGGAATTTAATGCCAACCACAAAGAGAAGAGAGAGGAAATAATATTGTTCAACCAAACATCGAAATAATTGAAATGGTGTTATAGAGGGCAGAGACGAACGCCGCTCAAGGAGTTTTCATCTGTCTATTCGTTTCTCTCCCTTCTGCTCCCTCTTTCCTTCTCTCCACCCTCTCTCTCTCTCTTTGCTCCTCTAAAAAAGGACTTTGGTTATCATTCCTCTCGTTTTTGCATAATCGATGATTTTCATTAAAACATTATTGCGCAGCTTACCGAAAGAACACTATATAAAAATTGTTGATTTTAGGCACAATGACTATCTACGGCTTCAGAATGTCTGATACTTTCCTTATAGGTGTTCATCGAGAAGCTCAGCCATACTCCTATATAATCAACAGATAGCAAAATGTATTCATATTTTGCCTGATTGGACCGTTCCTGTAGGTCTTCCTGGAACGAATCGTTTTTATATGTCTCGGCGAGTGATATCGTCTTTGCAGGAATGCATTTGTGCGTCTGTTGTCTGTCTGCTCAGTTGTTCAAATTTCGAAACCATCGCAGCTGCAGCTATGAAATTTGTACGTGAAGAATAATCTCCTACACTGTTTCATTTTCATTCATCACCTCTGAAGCAGCTGCACACATTTGAAAATGTCAAAAATTTAAATTCTTTCCTTCGATGAGGTTTCAGAAAGCAAATCTTTTCTAGAGGATAGGTACGAATCGGTCGGACAAGTTAAAATATGAAGGCGTTTTATTTTGCATCCTTCCTGCGTGGTGAAAGTTGCAAAGCTGTTTGATGACGCAGAGAAGATGAAAAATTGCTGTTGATGTAGTGGTTGCAAAGTGCTTCAAAATTTTTTGATATTTCTCAATCGCCATAGCCCACTTCCAAGTTGACGGATCAGAGGAAGGAAGCTATAATGTACAATCACAATGATCCAATTTCGTCACTCCATCTTGTGCATTTCTCGAGTTGAGACTATCGAAGCGATAGAACACAGATATTTACAGTGAAATGTCATCGCGGTGATTCGCATTGCAGATGTAACCCTGCAAACCCTAAGCGAAACGACTTGAAATGGAATGTAGCCGACAATCGCAAGCTATTTTGCCCGAATGAAGTACGTTTATTCCATTTGAGCAAAAGGAAAGGAGAGCAATGCTTGCTGGATAAATTGTGCTTTACAATGATTTGAATGCAAATTCATTATGAAAGCACCAATTGGCATCACTCTGGCCAGAATCTGAAAGAAGCACATGGCCACTGCAACGTTTGCTTAACACCCACAATGCTTATTCATACTGCTATACTCACACCTACAGTATAAACACTAGCTGTTACGTTACTCGTCACACAGTCCAACTTATAGAAACGTTCTGTGGTTATACACAATACGAGTGGTAATGAATATGTGCGGTACAAATGGAACGGATTCTATACGATACAAATGATCACAAAACATTGTGGAATCGATTTCTCTTTCACATCACTCATATTAACGATACAAATCAAGACCACCTATGACGTAATTGCTTCCTCAAAAATCCATTATATATTTTCACAAAAATATTCTTAATGCTTGATTTGGGAATATTCATATAAATGAGCAAATCCTAAGCGAAGAAAAGATTGCTTCCTAGTAATTATTGTTAGCGCAACACCTCCAAATAATTAATTTCACGATGATTACCTCAATGATTGTTTAATGATCTAGTTGCACACTACTAAATTGTGCACTGATGCTTAATGACGCATTTTAATTGATGGAACAACGTTGATGAACACCTCTTCCTTCCCACTATCCGTCTTTCACAGAGAAAATAAATGCAAAATTTCAAAAGTATATAAAAACTACGACCTATATATTCGTTGCTGCGATGCAAAATTTCCATTCTTTCTGCATCTATTCTTTGAACCAAGAAGTGACAGCAAGCATTGTACAGTGGAGAAATCGGTTTGCATATGCCATCTATATAAACGTGCTGATCCTCTTTTATGGTATCTCATTGGATTCCGATTATGCGAAAGATTAAGGCAAAAAGTTGCATAGCAAATCAAGTTATTTGATGCAGTTTGCTTTGTGGTATGTGAATTGGTCACGAATACTTTCGAGCAAGGAGGAGCAACTCAGACTCCTCTAGAAATTCCTTCGTATTTACATCTTTATCCAAAATCCATAGATGAAGAGTGTGCAATAAGCTGTGGAATATATGCAGTAGCAATACAGCTAATGAACACACCAAGCGCGTGTCTCAGCTAATATTGTTTTAGCACGAAGAATAGGCAAAGGCAAGACAATGAGGGTGATAGCGATGGGAATTGACATGATAGGAAATAAGGAAGGGGGAGGGTGAATAGAGATGAAGAACGAAACCAAAACTAAGGAACCAGGTATCCGGTAAACTAAGTCAGTGATGGTTCTTGGTAGAGATAATTCAGCATGGCTCATGAATATCGAGTTTTGTGCTTCGATGATTTCGTGAAGAAGCTCGTTCCAAATACGTTTGGCTATAATTGGAAGCTGCAAAGGAAGCTATTTACATGCTTTACATTCTAATTGGTAACAATACAATCATCGTATGAACAAATTTTCCCAGTGTATATCTGAAAAAAAAACCCTCAACAACCATGAAGCAAGGGGCCATGCCAAAATTAAATGCCGGTACTCGTGAATTGAGGATCAAAACCGTCAACGCATAATCAGGTCTCATAATAAGTCTCATAATTAGATCTATGAGACCCAACGAACATTTTGCGGAACTCGAATCGGTATAGTATTCTTATATTTTCCCATAATTTTTGTATCGCTTATCAGATGGGGTCACTACGCTCGTTCCATAATATTCTCTAATCAGATGGCAGTATACAAGATAGGCTTTATAGTAATGTTCCATACATCCGTATTGCACAGCACACAGAATGCTGCTGTGCACATTCAATGCTTTCATAGAAATTTCAGTGTTGCAGTGAAAATCAGGACAAATTTTCAGTTGGAAGTCGCACTTCCGGTTATCCACAAGTAAAAAAACTTTATCGTGCAAGCGTAGAAAGCAATCATGATGGTCGTTTACATAAAAAAAACCTAACGTTTTCCGTGTGGAACATCTATTTGCCATATATTTTCATTACTTACCAAAACTATTAAGGTCCCTCTATAAAATGTGAAAATCGATGTCAAGGTCATGCAAAGGGCGATATATTTTAGAGTATCTACGAATGAGTTATCAGACACATACATCATTTATTCACTATATGAACAGCAACTGACCAAGCACGCTACCTTGATGAACATCGCTGATTACACGACTATAGGTGGAGAATGGGCATCTACTTTTAGCATGAAACAACAATCCACAAGAAAGTATCTCAGCCACTCCAGCATTGAACTGCAAATACGATAAGCTTCTGACTTGTGCAGAACTCTCCCATGGTAAACAACACTGAACGGTATAGCATTGTCAACGTAATCTTGATTAAGTGCACTAATCCAATCAAATATTGACGTTATCAGTTGCGAAATGGTTTATTCGCAGAACGTACAACTACTGCTGATATGCACTGATATACTAGGCCAATAATGCTTTCGAGCTGCATTAGACCGAACAATGTCTCAAAATGATATTTAGCGATGCAGTAGATTTTCGTATCGTGAGATTCGCAGCGGCGGTAATGAGATGAGTATGCGGTGGAGTGGTGTTTTGAGTATTTGACGGTTGTGGTGTTGGGTGATGAAGGTCGACACGCTAGTGGGGTTGGGGTTTGGCTATTCGAGCTTATTTCAGCTCAGATAACGATAACAATGTTGGTGGTATGGAACACATTCATCATTTAAACAAATAAAGAAACGTAGCAGAAGACATACACTATTGGATGCATCCACTTCAACAATCATTTTTATAATTTTTCAGCGAGACATTGCCCAATATCCCATTCATGCATCAGCTTATCGCATCATTCACATAAACCTCATATAAATAATTCTTTTTTTGTGACCCGATCGGTATAGAACGCGTCGATTGTCACATCTGTGTACAATCTTCTTTCAAACTGATTGATCACCACGATGTAAGAGTCGTTGTTGGATAATCGTTGTATCCATTGGATTGCTTCACGCCAACTTTAGTGGTTGTACGTACCAAATTGGTGTCGCCATATTGCTCTTTTCAACAACAAATTTTCAAATGCGCATGGAAGATAGTGAACCAACAATCATTTTTGGAGGTTATTATGATTGTGCAAAGTTTTTCGGCAGTCACATTTGCTATGCCTTTACGAAATGTTTCCCAAAGGTTATTACAATTGTAACACCTCATAGTTATCGGTATTACGCCGTTCATTTGCATAAGATGGCGTTAACCTCTAATAGCTTTTATGTGGTTGCTAGATTACTTTATAGTATGCTGATGAATGGACTTGAACAGTCAAAGTTTTTTTGCTGTAGCAGTGTGGTCTTATCTCACACGGTTTGTTGCTAGAATATGGTACCGTCTTTTTAATGTGCTTGCATTGATACGGCGTTTTGCCAGCATGCGTTTTGGAATCTGAGTTGAAGCCAACGCAGCAGCTGCAGTAAACATGCTCGTATTCGAGGGGTGGACTAGCCTGTGATCACGTGATGTTAGATTGGACTCAGTCTCAACTCAGGTCACACGAGAGCTTCAAACGACTGGAGACAGGAACCGAGTTTGACGCATTCTCAAACCCGATTCGTGTTGAATCACTGTCAAGACCGCAGTTGAATTTCATGCAGTTGATTTTAAAAATACGATATATATGAGTTGGAAGTTCTAACAGTTGTCCTCGTAATCGATGTAGCACACTCAAAGAGGCACGTGTACACCAACCTTGACGGTCTGTCATTGTATCACATCATTTGACGCTTTCGATACCGAGACTTGAGAAAAAGGCTGATGACGTATTTGCTAGGATACTGGATTTTTTTATATGGTCCTGTTTTTCATCGATTCTGTCGAAGATTTATTATAAATGTGAAATATTAAATGCGTCGGTAACCTCGATAGTACTGGGTGCTCACACATAGCACTCTATAAAAGTACAGGCGTTACAGGCGTTCAGAATGACGACAGTTACAATTCCTGGTTCGTTGGTGAATAAACGAAAAAAACACTTCATGGGTATGCCGGCTCCGGCTGGGTATGTGGCCGGTGTTGGTCGAGGTGCGACAGGATTTACAACTCGATCGGATATTGGACCGGCCAGGGATAGCACCGATATGCCGGAATTGCCTCCGGCCGGTCCCGCAAAGAAACCTCGTGAGGATGAGGACGATAAAAAGGACGATAATGAGGATTTGAATGACGCGAACTACGATGAGGTTAGCACGATTTGATATAGAAAACAACTTTTGATGTTATTCTGATCAGTTATACGACCACTGCCATAAGCAAGGTGCTATAACACGAGATGAATTTCAGTTTGAAGGATACGGTGGAAGTCTATTTGCAAAGGACCCTTATGACAAGGATGATGAAGAGGCAGACGAAATTTACAACGCAGTCGATATGCGCATTGATGAACGACGTAAGGAGTACAGGTGGGGTTTTATTGCATTTATACGATATTCCTGTGAATGTTAACATGTTTCCTGCTCCTACCACCCTTCACTTTTGGGCCGATAATGTATTGGTAACCCCCGGATCCATTTTGAGCCGAAATTGCAGCCGAGTAACAAGTTTAATATAAAAAAAAAGGGAAAAGGAAGTTGTGAGTCAAAAAAGGAACAAATTTATTTATCACAGATGAGGATCCTTATGTTCAGAGAGAAGAAATACAAGGAGGCAATAGAAAAATATCGAAAGGAACGACCGAAAATCCAGCAGGAATTCTCTGATTTGAAGCGACAACTTTCGAATGTGACCGAAGCAGAATGGTCAGCGATTCCTGAAGTGGGCGATGCAAGAAATAAAGCGAAACGAAATCCACGAGCAGAAAAGTAAGTCACTGTTTGTCGATCGCTCTATTGCACTTCGTGTTGAAAACGTTATCGCAAAACCTTTCACGCAAAGCGGAGTTTGTATTGATCTAAGCTTTTTGAAAGCTAATTATCAAAGAGGATAGGAAGCGGAAAGGGATGTTACTGTAAGAAGGAGTTCTCTCTGGTTTCATTCTATGGTATGAGGATGTTTTCTTTGAATTGTGTGATTATGACCTTTAAGTTGCGTTAATTCTTTTATCTTTATGATCGCGTACTGGTTTCGAAATCCTTTGAGCATTAATATGTGAAATAATATGTGCACTTCCCCACTTGCTATTGATTCGATGTGCGCAATCGCAAAAGCGCACCTCCTGGCAGTGCTCTCTGTGCACTTTTTCTTCTTTTATCGTTTAAAAAAGCAGAAAGGAGAAGGCCGCAGATAAGCTGAATTTCACTCAATTGCCGTTTTTCAAAACATTCAAACATTTGTGCTGATTGAAAGACTGAAACAAGCATGCAAAATGAAGCCTTGGATGGAAGTTTTATAGTGAAAACAATTAGCGACGACTCGACCAAAATAATTAAACGCTTGCATTGGTGCGCCTCTTTATTTTAACTGGTGCGTTTGTCGTTACAGAGTCGCTGTAAAATATTCGTTTTTTTGTGGTTCGACCAACTGATGTGAAGTGAAATTTTGGTTGGTTGCAACATGTGTGCCATTTTTTTGGATATTTGGATTGACTTGGAATTGATGGATGGGATTATTTCCTATTGTGAGTAACATTTGCAAAGTTTTGCAGCTCTGGCTTGAGTGGCTTATAACTTGAAGCTATGACAAAAATAGACACGTCCATATCCTTGTGCACATATACGACATTGCTGCAGTGTGATGCGCAAAAACACTTATCAAGAGTTTTAGGCTGATTTCAAAGAGTAACAGTTTAGTTGTGGAGCACAGATCGAGCTAAGGCAAGAACTCATCGAATCCTATGAAACTGAGAGGGAGAGCTGGGGCGCACTTGAGGCAAATTCTTGAAAAGCATTACAGACAGGCCTTGAATTAAAAATCAGTAAAGCTGGGGAGTGAATTCGGCGATGACCTCCGATAGCAATAATAATTCTGATGATTTTTGGCGATACGCTTGCATATTTCAGACTGACTCCAGTGCCGGATTCTGTTTTGGCATCGGCTATGAGTTATGGCCAGGTGGGTTCACAGATGGACGCGCGAGTACAATCTGGACTGCTGACACCGATGGGGTCGGGGCTAACTTCAACGCTTGGAGGCATGGTGTCAACATTTGGAGGTGGTTTCATGAGCACGCTCAGTGGCATTAGCTCAGGTCTCTTGACACCCGGCTGGAAAACGGGCATCAGTGTGGGAACGTCGTCGAGTGCAGATTTGGACTTGCGCAAAATTGGACAGGCTAGAAATGCGATAATGGACATTAAATTAAATCAGGTTTGCATTTCACTTTTTTGTACTGCAGTGATCGGATGTTTTTATTTGCCTAGTTGAGGGGCATAAGAGCGTGCCGTGCTAGGAAATTGGTTTTGATTGTTTTGTTTGCTAATCTCTGATGCGAATTGAAGCAAACACTTAGATACTTAGCTGAGTCTATCTAATATCTGTCATGAAAAATTTTTCTCTTTAAGCATCGAATCGTGAATGTTTTGATGGCTAATTGAAGAAGTCTCTGATTTTTAAAATCAGGGCTACTAGAAATGCAGTCAGTGGGAAGTAGCATTATTATTTATGAACATTATTTATGCGTTATTTGTGAACTGTTCCGCGCGTTTGTTTCGTTGACAGACACTAGTCGATTCTTTTCTCATGCTTCAGGTGTCCGATTCGGTAACCGGTCAAACTGTAGTCGATCCGAAGGGTTACCTCACAGATCTGCAGTCCATGATACCACAATACGGAGGAGATATAAACGATATCAAGAAAGCACGACTTCTACTGAAATCAGTACGTGAAACAAATCCAAGGCATCCTCCTGGTAAGTTTCTATTTTCGTTTGAGGGAATTAAAGAGTACAGGCGGATGAAAGCATCGGTATTGAGGAGCGGAGGGAAACACCGTAATATCGGAGTTCAGCTAGATATGTTTAGCATTAACAGTAAGCAGTTATGGGGATTTTTGAAGGGGAGAGAATAGCTTCGGTCACTCCGAATCCCCGTTCTCTTCTTCTGTGCTTAGATGTTTGGTCTTACAATGCTTGTATTGAGGCGTGTTCTGCTTTAGTTATTTATGAGCAATTTAAATGAATGCTAAATAATGGGCCAACATTATAATAGGGGTGGTGTGACAGTTGAGTGATTTAATGCACTTGCTGTCACTGAATCTTGTTATATTCGCGTTCAGTTACACTAAAGAAGGTGAAAGACGAATTCGGAGGCATTTCAATTTAGTATTGTTTAAATGAGAGCTCTTTTGCTACGAAAATCGACCAATGCTGCCTTCCGTTGTCGTTTGTTAAAGGTCCTTTTTTCACGGATGATGTGAATTGTTATCGATAGCAGTGACTCATGAAATATGAGTTACTTTTAAAGCTTATGGCTGCAGATGGGCAATTGCGTGCCCTTAACGAAGGAGTGGAAAGGAAAGAGGTCAGAATAGAAGTTCTGCGGCATAGATATATGGCACCAAATTCATCCGCCGCACTGATCTGGAAGCCTTATTTTCTCGTTTAATACTGCTAAGATGTATGCTGCTGCATTTTTTCGTAGTAATGACATAATCAAAGACGAGGGGCTTGCGAACGAAGACTATAATAGATGTGATCTTTTGCAGCATGGATAGCGTCGGCACGTTTGGAGGAGGTTGTGGGCAAGTTGCAGCTGGCGAGGAATCTCATAATGGAGGGTTGTGATCGTAATCCCAAGAGTGAGGATCTCTGGCTAGAAGCAGTCCGACTTCATCCTCCTGAAACAGCCAAATCGATCGGTGCGTTTTCGCTTATTTCATCACTGTATATATACCCCGAGTCCTAAAGCTTTTGAACAGTAATTGTTAGTCAATGCATTATCAGTGGCCACGTATGAAATTATACTTCGCTATCCCCATCAGTCGACAGATTTTCAGAGTAACAGGCAAACGGCCAAACAAAATAGTGCAGAAGAGAGCCAATAAATTTTATTGTTGCGATTTCTCTAAGGTTTCCCACTCCCCGCATACATGTGCACAAGTGAGAGCGGTGGAATTTTCATGTAAGAATTGCGCTCTTGCATTCTCCTCGCTTCTTTATGTGGTCCCATTCCGTTTTTATGTTGTTATGATTGGTCTGTTGCATGAAAACGTGAGTCACCACGTATTGGTAACTCGTTTATGGCCTGCTATTATACGAATGTGACTGATAACGGCAAGTAAAAGATGATCGTGGTTTTAACCAGTTGCATTTTATCGGTTATATTCTAAATAAAGAAACAATCTGTCATCTCCGAAAGTGCAGTTGATGAAATCTGTTGAGTATTTGGTTTACATATACTATATTTTTGTGCAGTAGCACTTGTAAGAAAGAGTTGAAATTTCTAGTTGCAAATGCGGTTCGATCGCTGCCGAATTCGGTGCGAATTTGGATGAAAGCCGCCGATGTGGAAGAAGACGTGAAAGGCAAACGAAAAGTGTTCCGGAAAGCACTTGAGCAAATTCCCACATCGGTGCGTCTATGGAAGGCGGCTATCGAACTTGAGGAACCCGATGATGCTAGGATTCTTCTCACGAGAGCCGTCGAATGTTGCAGGTGCGTTTTCTGCTTTTTATTTATTTGTTTATTTACGCTCTCATTTATTTGGCAATATCGGAACACCTATGTGTGTTTACGCGTAAATTTGGGTGGGTTATATTACTGTTACGGTGATCTAATCGTGGCGTCTCAGGATGGTAGTGAGGCAATATTGCGATAGAAGGGGGAAAGACATTCTAATCGCGAGAAGACATCATTTTCATGTTGAAGCGATGCATATGGGTGGTATGTGTCTTTTTTCAGTTGTGTTCGCATATTGTTTCCATGTTGCTCGTTTGAATGTTAATTTGCTTTGAACTGTGAAATTGGGTGCATTATGGGATATTCTATTGCCTTTAGGTTGGATCTTTTCTCGCTATTTACAGTCATGAACACGAAAATAGTGATTAGCCTCATATGGTGAGGAGTTGTAGAATTATGGAGCTTTAAAGACCTCTGGTTGGTGAGGCTAAATTATAAGTGAGTTTATTAATATACACAAATTTCAACTAAAATCATTTCTAGGAAACAAGTTTATTGCTTGCGATATAATATAGTTTGTGTATTGATAAAATAGTTCATAGTCGAGGTTATCTGTGAGGGAAATGATTGGAGGAAATCGAGTTTTAGTTGTATTCAAAATTTTAGCACGTCAACAGAACTGTGGTTGGCATTAGCCCGTTTGGAGACTTATGAAAATGCAAGGAAAGTTCTGAACAAGGCGCGAGAACATATTCCCACCGATCGTCAGATTTGGATCAGTGCAGCGAGACTCGAAGAGACAAGAGGACAGAGTGATATGGTCTCAAGAATCATCGATAGGGCCATCACATCATTACGCGCCAATATGGTCGAAATCAACAGAGAGCATTGGCTCAAAGACGCCGTGGATGCAGAAAAGGTTAGCTGTTCGGTGTTCTTTAGACACTGTTTTATTGCATCAGCACTTTGTGTGCTGTAGTTATTGCAGTAATATCTAATGTCTTGGAGATATTGCAATGCAATAATGTTTGGTGTTCTGGGAATTTGCAATATGCACAGCTAGAGGAAAGGAAGGAGAGAGATGGAAGTAAAGGTGTAGTTTGCTTTCTACATGTATTATTTTCATGCACTCTCATATCACTTAGAGTTGCTGTGTATTATGAAGTTTTTGAAGTCCCCGAACAAGAGTATTTGCTGTCGTTTTTGTAGTTTGGCTATTTTATTAAGGGAGTGTTGTGTTGAAATTTCAGGCCTCTTGTAAACTCACTTCGCATGCCATAATATCCCACGTATTGGGGATCGGTGTTGAGGAAGAAGATAGGAAGCATACGTGGATGGAAGATGCAGAGTCGGTATGTCGTATTTCATTTGCTTATGAGTAGAGGAATCAGAGGTGCATAGCGCAATGGCAAATTGTTTGCTGATAGTCTCTAAGGCTTCCGCTTCGAAACGATTACTAATTGCAGTGCAGAGGAATGCTGCTGATGGTCGTTCGATGACTCGTGGCTTATTATATATCTTCAATAAATATTTATGAAGTGGACTGGTACTAGGATGATATGGTGTTGTTACGCAGCAGTTTTGTTGATCTTGTGACGAGAGGAAAAAATCTGCTGGAGTGGTTTGTTGAGCGCATAATTTAGTGGTCTTATTAGAGGGTTCTGATTGCACGTCTTTCTCTTATTTATTTAATCAAAGCTGTTGTTTTTCTTGTGAGGTGCACTGATTGGTGAGGATTTCGAGTGATTAGTCAATTACGTCAACTTACTTTTTATTAATTTTTATTACTTTTATATTCTCATTTGACATTTTTCTCTCCATTCTACCTCGTATCGTACTTTACCTGTTCCAGCTTACCTATATAAACTTTTCGGTTGTTCAGTGCTTTCGTTTTTTTCAGTTTGTGGCGCAAGAGGCATTCGAATGTGCACGTGCTGTCTACAGACATGCATTGACCGTTTATCCAACAAAGAAGAGTATATGGTTTGCAGCAGCAGATTTCGAGCGTAACCATGGCACTACGTAAGTTCTCTTTGCCGTCGTCACGAAATTTCCCTTATTTAAAGATAATTGTATACTAATACGTTTACCTTGCAAATACCAAGCTTATTCTTTACACCGTAAACGTGTGAAGCCATTCCTAATTGCAATAATTTTATGCGTAGGAGTATGCCTTGTAGCCATTCGTTTGCGTATTCTTAGTTATATGTTCTCACTGTGTGAATTGATGGTGATGAATGCGGCGGTAAATTCTTTTGAGTCGTATAAATTTTTGAGGATATTTAATCTCATTGGAATTGACATGCGTTCTCGCATTTGAGGTGGATGTAACATTGAAATTTTCGCATGAGAATATATTTGATTTCAGAGAAAGTTACGACGATTTACTACAGAACGCAGTGGAGAAGTGTCCTAAGGCGGAAACGTTGTGGTTGATGTATGCGAAGAGTAAATGGATGACGGGAGATGTGAAATCTTCTCGTGAGATACTCGCTAGAGCATTTCAGGTATTTGCGATAATCTTCATTGAGAGTAGAAGGGATGCAGTGAGGATTTTTATCCGTTTCATCGCCTTTGGTAATTCGTTTCCAAATCTCATGAAGCTCGTGTAGCTCAAAGTTGTAAACTGTAATATTGGAGGAATCGAAACTTTCAGTTGGAGATTTCCCTAGCAAACGGTGAACCGCGGAATTGAGAAAATTCCATCACCCCTCATATTCTTCGCTTGCCTCTAGCACAGAAGAACTTATATAACTTCGGAGCTCTGTCTTGCTTCCGGAGAGGTAGGGTTTCAATTTTTGACTAAATTATATCCCTTCGGCAGGGCACCTTACTATAGCAATTCACCTTTCTCGGACTCTGTCGGAATGCATAGCGTTCTCTGCGTGCCGGAACGCTATGCGTAAGAGCATCTGCTTGTTCGAAGTGTGTGTTTTCCTCTAATTTGCTCTTTCCTTCTCCATCTGATTGACGATGTTTTCTTTGGAAGCTTGCTGGTTGTTTGTAAGGTTTGCTTGTTTGCTTACCGATTGGGAGGGAAAGGGAAGATGAGATGAACACTTTTATGCGTCTTGTTGATAGGATTTTCTAGTGAACAGTATGAGCAATTGTAGAATAATCCGAACTCAGAAGAGATTTGGATGGCAGCCGTTAAGTTGGAATCCGAAAATAACGAGTATCAGCGTGCTCGAAAACTTCTCGAAAAAGCGCGGGAGATAGCACCTTCCCCGCGTATATTCCTCAAATCAGTAAGGTAAGTCGCCTTATCGCATATTATGTTTTGATTCAGATAATGATTTTGAAGGATGTGAAGGGGAAGAGAGGAGGGTTCTGATTTCGATTTCTTTTGTTTTTATGAAAATGCTTTTAGAAAAGTGCCTTTTCAGTAAAGAGTGATTTAGGAAATGTGATTTAGGTTTTGAATGGGTTTCCTTCGAAAAGTGAACTTCGAATTTCGGCTTTTTGAATATAATACCGCAATTATTTATGGCAGTGAATCGACCCAACTTTTTTGTGCGTATTCGGTATAAACCAATAATTTGGTAATATATCCAAAATTCATCGGTCAAAATTGTGGAATCGAAACCAGAACGCATTTCATCTGACCAATTAAAGCGTCGCATTCGTGATTCTGACCGTTGTTAATAAGACGTGCTCCTTGATTTGGCAGAAGACGCTGAAAGCATGTAATCTCTATGTTAGTTTGGTGCTCATGTTGATGTTTGGGACAGAAGATGCGGTGATGGAGTTTGGATGAAAAGGTTGCACAGCTTGGCACTCGCAAGGTCACAGCAACATCTTTTGCCTAGTTCTTGTNGGGGGGGGGAGTGAGCGATCATGTAAAGGACATAATTGATTAATATTTCATGCGAAATATTTTCTCATATGGTCGAAATGAGAGCCATGTTATTGTTATAGTTTTCATTTCAAGCAGTGATGTCGTAAGTGGTCTTATTTAGGCTCGAATGGTGCCTTGGAGATTTAAGTGCGGCAAAGAAGCTTCTCCTAGATGCATTGGATCGCTATCCAGACACTCCAAAGCTTTATCTTATGATGGGGCAAATACTGTCGCAGGAAGGCAATTTTAACGAAGCACGACGATATTATTGTGAAGGGGTAGGCTCTTACGTCACAGTTCTTTGTTTATGCAAGAATTTTGCAAGTTCCTTGTGTAATACCATTAAAATTTGAATTTCCATTCTACAACTAGGTGGGGGGGGGGGNGGGGGGGGGGAGGGGGAGGGGGTGAGAAGCGAGATCGGTTATTTCGAGAGGAAAAAAGTTGAATGATTGACTTTTGGCGTTCAGAATGTTCCATGAATCGGGTCATTTCTCACCTTTTTGCTGCACCATAACTGCAGATGATGCTTGTTCTCCCTAGCAGCTGGCAAGTTCACGCTGTGATATTTATACTTATATTTGAATAGGTTTTATGCATACTTTCAGTTTATGTGCACTGTTTAATATGTTACAGGTGAAAAGATGTCCGTCGAGTGTTCCACTGTGGATTTGGCTAAGTCGACTGGAAGAGTCACAGAAGCAGATAATAAAGGCTCGTTCAGATTTAGAGCGAGCGCGATTGCAAAATTCGAAGAATCCTGAATTATGGTACTTCAGTTTGTTGCTAATATCGGATGGCTGACGCTTTGTTGCATTCTTTGAGGGGCGAAGAACGGAAGCATTGCCGGATTGTTCACTCAGTTTTTAATATTTCATTTGAGATTGGGAGATTAAGTTGTGCATATAAGTGGTCATCGTATTGCTAGAATAATGTAAATAAAATTATCGATATTATGGTTGGACTGAATTCAATAAGTGAATCATTTTTGATCGCAGTAAAGATACTTGACTCCTAATGTCTTCTTATATATATTTTTTACTTCTTTTATTTTTGGTGTTTTCAGCGTAGATCAGTTTTAAAGGAGATAATTTCCTGCGCTTTCGCATTATTTGGGGGTTTCAACTGCTTTATCTCACAAGAATGGCGGTCAATTGAGCGAAGAATAATTTTCAGTGTTTGCTGATTTTTCAGCTTATATAAGAATAGTTTGCTCGTGGTGCCTCAGAATATGTAAGAATATACATATTCACTCGTCAGTAGAAAAATCCTCCGCAAATTTGTTTCCCTAATTGTCTTCTTTGATTTCCTTAGCAGATGCATTAAAGCCTTGTGCATGTTATGCTTTCTTGTCAGACCTAACGATGTTGCGTGTTTAGGCTTGAGTCGATAAGAATTGAAGCAAGGGCTGGTCTCAAAGAACTTGCTCACGAGCGTCTCGCGAGAGCATTGCATGAATGTAAACATTCCGGTTTGTGCTTTGCTGATTTCCGCTCTTATTTCTGTAATAGATGTACTCTTTCTTTTCATATCACTCTACCTATCAGTTCTCTATAAACGCTTTATTAGAGGAATCTCCTCACTTTGCTGCTTCGCGCTTTTTTCATAGTCAATTAACTGCAAGTAGTCAGGTAGCCTTTGGTTTTCGCGAAAAGAATTACCGAAAAAAAGAGATCAAAGGAAGAGATTTGGGCTCTTTCATCTCTCCATATTTCTTTCTTTTTTACTGCTGCCGTCTTGGGGAAGTGGCATTGGCTAATCTTTTTCAAGAACACTTCCTCTCATGATTGTGCATTTTGCAGAATGCGTTATGCTTGAAATCCAATCAACATTATGAGGTTTGTGTTCGATCATCTGAAGTAAAGCACTATTTCGGCTGTAGTCAAAATTTTTAGCTGCACTCTATTGTTCGATATGTTCGAAGATATGCCGTAATGGCTTTATTCTTTTTATTTTATATTTGGATGAGTTTGTTCCTAGCTGCATATTATTCCACTACAATTTCATTAGTGTTTGCAGTCACGTTTTAAACTCTTTTCTTGTGGCGAATAGACATTCCTGTAGTGAAAGTAAACTGAAGATGGCAGCAAAAAGTTTGATGTACACCTTGTTGCACCTTTTTGCATATTAATTAGGTTGTCAAATGTTCAAATTTGGCGCTGATTTATTCACTTGATTTATTCATTCAGCTTTTTGAGTAATGTAGTTTTAATATGGTGCAATGATAGTGCTCAAGTTGAAAAGAAGAATTAATTTAAGGTCGTCTTTGGGCGGAAGCGATATTTATGGAGGAACGGCATGGTCGTCGTACAAAGTCGGTCGATGCATTAAAGAAGTGCGAGCATGACGCAGATGTGTTGCTTGCCGTATCGAAACTCTTCTGGACGGAACGAAAAGTGAAGAAGGCTAGAGAATGGTTCCAACGAACCGTTAAAATTGATCCCGATTTTGGAGACGCATGGGCTTACTTCTACAAATTCGAATTGCTTCATGGTTCTCAGGTGAGCATTTATTATTATTTGTTCCATTTCAGCCTTGCAGTTTCACTTGATGTGGTTGGGCAACTTCCGATCTCAATCAAGCCCATTAAGCAAAGCGATGTGTTGCGATAGAATGGGTAAACAGTTGTATCTCGATGATCAAATAAGCCCTCAGCAATATGTCAGCTAAATGAGTAGCTCCACGACTGCAGGTATTTTTTCAGAATTTAGAGCCTTGGATGGCAACTTCAAATTCACATCCATCAAATTCGTCTTTTTTTTTTTTTTTTTTGTAAAATTACTAATGCATTCCTGCAATTATATTTGAAATTAAAGAATTTCCATTCCGAATACCGGAAAAGAGTGAAAAAACAAGTTTATCAGTCACCGTTCCACTGTCCCTCTTCTTGCGCTCCTCCCTACTTCATTACATTTTCCTATTGATGGACAATAATAGTTTGCATTAAGCTTACGCTAATTGTTATTTATTGATCGAACTATTCAAGTGAAGAAGGAAGAGAGGGGAGGGGGGGGGGGGGGGGGGG
>JAARMF010000031.1:92526-139472 GCA_022844705.1 Toxascaris leonina | reverse complement strand
GGGGGGGGGGAATGAGTGGGAATAGATGTCACATTTTCCCGCAGTAGTGTGCTTCCCTCTGAAGTAATTCAAATAATGGTATTATTTGCAGGATGAACAAGAGCATGTGAAGAAGAAGTGTATGCAAGCGGAGCCAAGACATGGAGAGCGCTGGCAAGAGGTGTCAAAAGACGTCAAAAATTGGAGAAAGAGAACTGAAGAAATTCTCGTTGAACTCGCAAATCGCCTTGAAATTCCGCGATGATGGTCCATATTAATTGATTCCGATGTTCATAGTTGGAAAAGTGAGGGTGGAAGGGAGAAAGTTAAACCAATTATGACTTCATTTCAATTGAAACACTATAGCGCGGTAAGTTTAATATTGATTGAGTTGGGAAAGCTTTATTTAAGCGTTTGAAGGGAAGTAGTCTTATGCTTCATCAAAATCGATGCTGCAAGAGAAGCTAAGTAGTAATTCAGGAGCTACGTTTTTTTGCTATTTGTTTTCCTTTAGGGACGAGAGGGTTGGGCATCGTTTTTTAGAGCTTTCAATGTTGGATGTATATTTCATGAGAATTGTTGTTCACCTTCATTAACTACTCTTTTTTGAGTTTTATGCTGCGAAATGTTTATTAAAATTAGTATATTTGAAGGTGGTGCAGATGCATGATATGTTGTTGCGTTGCATTTGTTGAATTGTATGAATTCTTTTCGTTTTGCCGTTTTTCATTCGATTTTATGAGGTTCTTTGAAATGTTTTACGACAAATTTTTTGTAGATGTTGTCAGTTATCGCAATTGCGTTTGAACCTCTATGGGGTATTTGATTTGATATTGGCGAGAAGATTTGAATTGAATTGCATCGTCTATATTCCATATGAACAAAGAAAACTGCACGTGGCTGTGGCAGCGAAAGAATTTACAACGAGTATTGACTAAATTGGTTAGATCCATTGATATGTAACAATCGGGCGATGCATTCAGTATTCAGCAGAAATGAAGTGATGCGCTTTGTTCAAATTTGATTATATTTCTGAGTAATTAAATAACAATTCCTATCAAATGATGAGCAATTTCATCGTCGATCCTTCATCGCAACATCGAGTTACTGCATAAATTCCTTTTGCACGATAGAACTGGGAATTCGGTTATCAATGAATTTTTCTTGAGGAGAAGTTGCGGATGAATATCGTTGAGGTTGCTTAGTTGATGCCGAGTATATAGAATTCGATATACTGCTGTAAAATGTGGCCATTTCGATGAAAAATTGTAATGCTTGACTGTTGCTAGGGTAAAATCGTATTTATATTTCAGTAAATGTATGCATACTTTTTCATTCGATAAGAGGATTGTTTCTTCATTTTTCGTTGAGTGGTCTATGCCATTGCAATTTGTTGCATACCTTTTGAAGTTTCTATTGGTTCTTCTTAAATTGAAAAAACGAAAGGAATTTTTTCTATTGTTTCTCTATATTTTGGTATATAATAAACGAGGGGATCCATTTCTTCCTTCTTTCGCAAATCGTTACATTTGGTGAGTTAAACGAAAGTGGCTGGGACTTTTATAACTATTATTTCGATAGGAAGGTTGTAGTGTTTATCTTCTCGCAAATTTTCTTCTATCCTTCAGTTTTCCTTTTAAATTTATTGCGATGTAACCACTCGTAGTGAAGTTAATTACTGATGTCGGCGTTGCGTGCCTGCACTTCATATTGCAAAACATCATGATTTATCTCATCTTATACGTATTTAAAGTTTCTTTATTAAAAGCATCGGTGAATAGGCTGAATCTGTTGAGGGTTATTTGCCCAAGTGACGCTTCGACTAATGTTTTTTCAGTTGTGTAGCTGCAGGTATGTTGCCATCTGCGGTGAAGAACGTGACGTATGGCATGCAGTTGGGTTTACGTCTATGTCGTTCACCGTCTACAGCATCAGAATTATTGGCAGCAGGTTCTCGTATGAGGGTCGACAGTCGACCATGCCACGCTGAGCACAAAGAAGACATTGTTGAGGCGATAGGACTTGCATTCAACCATATTGAAAAGAAGAAAGGACTCTACAAACCGACCCACTCTATCCAGGAGCAAATCGCCTATATGAAGAGCAAAGGTGGAGATATTTTTTAGTTCGGTAGGATGCAGCGTACTATATTGGTGCACAATGATGGATTGTTTTTGTTCTCAAAGTTTGAGTTCAAAGTTCAGATGTCAAATTGTAATGGGATATTGAGGACGGAAATCAAAACCTTAACTTTCTTTTGCGAAAGGTCAGCTGAATCACCAGCGAATTTGAAAACACTGAGTTTTGAAGCGCATATTTGAATCGATTGGCCAATTTAAATAGCGCGGGGCGTTGAAGGGGTTGTTAGAGAAAGCACTTGGTAGCATTGTCATTCTCTTTTATTTCTGCCTCATTTTCTTGCAGTTTGGTTGCCACCGCTGCTGTTGGGTCAGCTAGTGAAGGAATGTGGCGCATTAATGAGGATATGTTTACTGTTGTTGGCAACGAAAGTATAATGTTGATTGCACCGTTTCTGTTGAGTGGTGTTTTATTATCGATCACACTGAAATGAAGTGGTGAAATTCGTTCGCTGTTTTGAGAAAATATACAAACAAGCAACAATTTCTGCTACTTATAAAGTACCCTTCTATGTCTAGTCATCCACCCAGCCGAATTATTGTGTTCTGGCCAGCCAACATGATTCCGCATGCTATGGCAAGTAGCAATGAATGCAACGGAGCGAATGAAATAACGGAATAAGTTTGGGGCATGTGAAGTGATTCGGCACTTTTTGTTGAGGTTTTCAAGGCAAACACTAGAAATTTTATTGTATTTGCAATGTGTTTTGATGCTTCAAATATCTCCATCAGAATGTTCGAAATGTCTCGTTTTCTCGTTACACCTGTGTAAACTGTTAATGACTACTTCTAACTGCAGATGTCTCTTGCACTTTTGAATTTTTGCTGTATAGGTAATATACCATTCGCGTTGTTAATGAATTCGATGTGTGCTGCCGAATATCTGTGCAGTTAGTTGAGCTGACTGGGGATTCTCTGATAAAGAACAATTCTTTTCATTTATCGAAAGGATGTTTCTGCAAATTTTTTGATGCCAATTATTCCCCAGTTGTCGGTCGATATCATTGCACCGCATTTATAAATTTTATATTGCTGAACACTCTTAATGAACGTATGCTAATAAGATGGTTATTTAGCATATGCGGACGCCTATAAAGGGCTGCCGATTTATCACTGGTATAAGCGTAATCACAAGGGACAGGCTATCTTGCAGCCAAGACCGCGTCTTTATTGCATCGATAAAGAAGGCAAATTTAACGTCAATAACGCATGTCCGATATGTCGTGACGAATATTTGTTCTTTGATTATAGGGTATGTTGAAGTTTTATAGTATGCCGAAGAGGTTCATATAGCGATTCATAAAAAGTTGTCATCGAATGCATTTCACTTCCTCGCGGAGTGATGATGTGTAGAAGGGAAGGAGGAGAAATTTGATTTTTAAGAGACTTCTATGCAATATTTTCACGAGGGCCGTGAGAGGAACACTGGCTATATCTTCACAAATTTTCTACGTGTTGGTTTTGCACTTATCAGACCGAAATTTGGATAGATTGGTGAGAGGTTTTCGACGTCGATGACTTTATCACCCCATCTGTATCCCATTAATATGTTGATGTTCTTCACTGCTGTCGGTAGTGAGGCAGTTTATAATAAACGAACAACTCTCGAAATTTGCGATTCGTTTTAAATTGTTATTTCGGTCTTCTGTCGCGAAATATTTCCTGTCGTTGTGTGCAAATGCGAGAGAAATGAAAAAAAAAGGTTGCACAAAGTGATGCAGAAAAAGTTTTTTCAGAGAGAAATGTACTTCTTTGATCGATCTTTAATTGCCCTGTACTGCGCCATTAGGTAGGAGTGTTGATGGTTGGTGATGGCATCGTAATGTTTTTGCGGAAATGATGCATTTAATGAAAAATTTGCAGAATCCTGCCTTAATTGAGCAATTTCTTGCACCGGGAACTGATCAGCCAATTCCACTGAAGAGGTCAGGATTATGTATCGAACAGTACAATCAGCTAAAGGCACAACTCCTCAAAGCCAAGGAATATGGTTAGTGCACATTATTTTTGTATCTGAATTAGTTGTTTAATTAGAGAGTGAAATATCTTCTGACGTTGTTGGAAAGGATTGGGAGTGATGTAGAGAAGAAATGACGAGAATTTGAAATAATAGAAATTTTGCTATATTCTTTGCTAAAGTTGTTAGAATCTTATCTTACATCTGACGTTTAGTCTTAAGAAAGCTGTTATTTAATGATGTATGCCCTCACGTTTCTGTTCGGTGCTACTAAATAATTACAAAGTGATCATGGCTGATTTGAATGAAATTAATTTTCGAAATATTTTTGTGATTTGGTTCCGAAGAGTTATTGACATCCTTTCCGAATGCATCTTGAAGCGGCTCTTTCTTCACTTGAATTGCTTTGGTGAGGAGCCCTGTGGTTTTGTGACTCCGAATGTGATCTACGCTCTTGTGCTGCTATAAGCAATCTCTAAAAAAGTTTATTTTTTGAAGCGGTGACTTTAAGAGGGTAACTTCTTCAGGTACAATAAAGTTCGGAGTACCGTTCCGGAATTTTGACTATTCAGTGTGGTATTCGTGGTGGGATGGTGAAGAGCATGTAAAGGTGCAGCGAGGCGGTATTAATATCGAGAATGTCCATCCGGATCCATTGGTCGAATTTCCCACGCATAAACGCGACGTCGGCAATAATTGGGATCAATGGTGGCTGAGACATGACAAATTTGCACGAAAGGCAAAATGAATCTTGTCTACCTGACGAATGATTGCACTGTGGAGTAGTTGCTATACTCCATGAGTCATCCCGAAACTTTTCTTTAGCTTTCATGAGTACCTTAATCCGTTGCTGCATTAAATTGGTTCGAACATGTGGCCGAAGTAAAGCCGAAACTGTGCTTGTGGAAATCAGGAGATTTACCATTGAGCTGCAAACTTTTTGGGGCGTTCTTTGAAATTAGACTTTTTTGGAAGCCTTAGTAAGTGGGACTGTGGAGCTTGGATGACGAAGGATTGTAGAGGAGGGTTGTCAAGTGTTTGCTTATTCGGCTTGATAGTTTTGTTTCCATATTGATCGTGGTGATCAAACTTTTCTTATCAACTGTTATCATGCGAGATTTTTTTTTTTGAAACTTTTGATGATGACAAATAACGGAAGTATCCTCCCAAAAGAACCCTTTTTATTGGGCTTGGAACCTTAGCGAATATTTTGCATTATTCCACTCAAATTTTCCGCGTCAATTTCCTGCCACTCGTTCTAGTTCGCTTCAGTGTATTTAATTATTATTTCTCATTCATTTCGAAGTTCATAATTAATGACTCAATGAATGATGAAATAGCGGAATCATTGAAAGGAGTTTTATATAATAGCGGATCTTTTCCTAGTGGGAATTTGCTGTAGTCAATTAGCAGCAATTAGTAATTGGTCGATGAAATAATTAGTCATTGAAAGTTTTGGGAGACCAACCGGTGAACGCAAATTCTTTTAAAATTCCTTTGAGAAAGAAAGCTTTTTCTTTATTGGACATTGAAGTACTTTGTGATACAATCAGTTTATGCGATGCCGAGTGATAATGTTGTGTCTTTTGTTTATTTAGTTTTATTTATTTCAATCAACAAAGCATTCGTTATCATTCAGTATCTCTTCCTATCGCTTCCACTTAGGTAAAGTTATAAGTTCGCATGAAGGCTAGAGCTTCCTCTTGCCGATCGGATGCTGACGAGTGGATGCACCGTTGTTCTGCTTAAAGGGAGAGTCGGTGCTTACTGCTTTGCCCTCTTCCCGATGAAGTTGCTATGCGCAGTAGCTCTATAGAATGGAGCCAAAAGTCAATAGAGTCCACTTACAACCGACCGCGCAGTAACTAATAGAAACAGATATTGTTGTAATGGTTTTTTTTCGTTCATTTTCTTAACTTTTTCTTTCTAAATGGCAAGGCGTTTATGCTTAGCTAATAAACACGTCGACTATATCATAGGTCGGCAGACAAGCAGTGTCATCGCTGTATTAGGTGATAATACTTCCCTCATGTACTTTTATCAGTGATTTCGAACGAAACCAGTCTATAACATTGTGTCATCGCAGTTTTTATGCGTCTTCGCAAAGCGCGTTGTTGCAGCATTGTGTCAACGCTCAATTGTCGATGTTTATCTATGCACTATTTGCACGTCGTGCAATAACCATTGAGGAAACAGTGACAAGAGCTGATGGATGTGAAGATTAATGTACATAGTGTCTGTTTGGTTCTTTGCCGTTTGGGAAACTGGTTGATGGTCGTCATTCCCATCTTTCATTTTGGCCGTTCAATTGCAGAAAGAGTTATGAACATTAACAGCGGCCAAATATTTACAACTCTTGTTGTCTGTTAATTTGCTGAAGTCTCTTTATTTCGTGCGCAAAATAAAGAACCCTTAATACATAAGATCAAACAAAGGATTACGCAAGTCGAATGGTCAGCTGGCTTCATTTAAACATGTTTTTCTCGAGGTTGCGATGATTTTGGCGATGAGTGAACGCAAAAATAGTTGATGATGAAACGACATCGATAAGAAGTTTGTTTGACGCTCTGATGATCCACGAAGGGAAGGGATATAAACCGATCTGAATTCGCCATAAACTGTGATTGCGTCGAATTCAATGTCAGAGAAACAGCTGACAATTTTGAAATGCTGTGTTCTGACTCGAAGCGGCGCTATTTAAGCAAATTTGGGCAGAAAAAGCGCAGATGAGCTTTATAATTGGGACTGCGTGGAATTGTGCAAACTGCAGACGGGCATTCTCATATGAACTGTTCGTACACTCTTTATCTCCGATTTCAGAAACAGTGACCAGACTGTACAGCGTATCCAAGAATACGACACAGTAGGCAATGAAAGCCTTCTAATGTTCAAGGCAGCTGCAGTGAATTGCATACAAAATATGCTTTGCCACCTTAAACGCCTCAGCTGTCATCGGCTCACGATAACTCTTCCAGTTCAGAGATTCATCAATGGGCACTCCGAAATCTCGGACGAAGCTAGCAGTAAAGGACGAAATCTCGGAGATTTTATTTTATTTCATTTATTTATTTATTTCGTCATCAGGGAACAATAGGCAATTGTTTGCCTTTATGTCGCATCAAAACCTTCAATGATCATGTGGGCTGTGCAAGTTAAGCAATTTAGTCGCACGGTACCTTATCGATCTGTGCCCCATACTAGTTTTGTAAATTTGACACATATAGTTCTTTCTTCTAGCGCGACCGTGAGTTGCTACAGTGATTGAGCTGTTAAGGAATGAGCCTGAATTTCCGTTCTTCGTCTGCCTTACCAGCCTCTGAAACTCAATATTGGCAAGGTGATTGATTTCACTCCAGCAGCATTTTGCCTTGGGGCTTTTGAGATTTGTAGCGGTCTTTCATGCTTCAAACTAGTATGCACGGCCGACATTCTTCATTGTTGATGTCCAGCTGTCAACGGTCAGGTGAGGCGGTCTAAATCGCACTGAGGCTCTGAAATCTAGGAGGAGATCACTAATCGATCTTCAAATCATTCACATAAAGCTCACTGGCCAAACCGTTCGTGACGTCATTCATGTGTCTTACGAATACCTTGCGGAACACCATTGACGATACGTCGTGATAAGGAAGAGGATTTGCCCACTTCACTTCGATGGTTTCGACCACTTAAAAGACAACGAGTCCAATTTATAAGGTTCCCCGGTATATTGAAAGTTGACACTTCGGGTCAAAGTTTTTAATGATCGACGATGTCAAATGCATTGGAATAATCGACATACCCAACATCAGTCTGAGTTCTTTCATTGAGCATCTCAATTCAATCATTACAACTACGCGACAGCTGAGGAGATGTTGACCTACTCCTTAAGAAACAACATGGTTTGGGGTGATAAACTCTTTCGGACGAAAGAATCGTGAAGTGAATCTCGAAAGGGTCCGTTCATGACTTCGCACATAGACAGTGATAGGGAAATAAGCCTGCGAGTGAATCCCAATAAGAGATTGTTTCTTAAGCGACATAGGAACTCTGGTCGTCTTCCACGAGGATGGGACGGAAAGAGTTTTGACAGTCAACCTGAGAAGAAATAACAAGGGATATCAAACACCGTCAGAGGACAGATTCAGGACGAAAAAAGTAAGTCCATTAAGTTTGGAAGATGCTGTATTACTAACGAGCGGTAACAACGATGGTATCATCAATAAAAAGATCCTCAAGAATCAATGTTGTTCGAGATTCAAAAGAAGGTATCACATCCTTGCCGTCTTCGGAAACATTCGAGAAATATTCTACGAAGAAGTGCGCATCCAAGAAGTCGTCAATGACAAAGACGTCAATACGTTTCTGAAGGCAATGAATATTACGCTTCCCCTTTATCCTGCTGTTAATATATGGGAAGATTTTTCACTACTGAAACATTGTACACCTTTTTCATAGTTCTCTGCATATCATGGCATTCATTGCAACATCTTTCAAACGCTTGGCGATCATCTCTTTGAGACGGTCTATGAAGTTCGTCTGGCGATAGGGTTGTTCTCGTATTGCCTCCATTTCCTTTCCAAACATTTAGCCCCTGCGAATGAGTCAATATTTACAGTTCAGGACATATATATTTGCAGGGTAGCATAGTGAGCAATCAGTTGTATGTAGACTTCAGCCGCATTCAGAATCTCGATGTGTAATGATAGACCGTTTGGAATTGCCTCGTTGAAAATGGTGACGTTCTCCAACACAACTGCTGGTTTCGCATAAACGACTGAGTATCACGATTTGATTACTCGCAAGCTGATTAACGTCTATCGTTCAAATTGCATCAAACAAGTTAAAATGCATAGAAGGTGCAATAAGCTCTCACCCATGTTGAGTTTTTGCAGGCAGAAAATTTCGTGTAAATACATAGCAGTAATTGATTCCTATGAAGTAAATAGTATCGAACCACTATCTCGCCTCATTTTATGACTGATTTTATGACTCTCCGATTCTTTCTTTTTTCAGTTTCGGGTTGTAACATATTAATATATCAATGAAAAAGCAAAGCCGCCACCTGCTTATGTAGCTGCTACTCATTGTCTAGAGAAAAAACCGATCAAGGTGATGCACGTAGAGCCATTCCGGAAAGTATGGGAATTTCTTTGCTTAATTTTAAGAGTCGTAGCAAGATTCATATATTGTAAAATAGCAAGAAATGAAAAGGAACTGCAGCTCATGCAAGGAGATGTTTTCTGCAGTTAGAGAACTTTCCAGACTTGCTAAACTTGTCATGAAATCGAGTGTAATCAGACAACGATGCTTAATAGAGGAAATTAAAACCGATCCGCATCTTAAGTGATAGCCATTTTGTTGAAGTTGCTAAATTATGACTGAGTGAATATTTAGCAGAGAAATTACTGCGTAAAGAGTTTGCTCAATAATTATATAATTTCATCGGCTCACCAACCAACTTTGCTGCAAACGATTAAAGGGCGGTCGATCCTAATAAAATCGCATTTTTGAGGAATAAATTTCGACGTTTCAAACGCTTGATCAGTGCTTTTGAATATGATTTGACAATAAATATTACTTCTGTTCTGGTGCCACGTCCTCTTCAGAGATAACTCTAAGCGCAATTTATAAACTCATCGAGTTGCTTCCATGTGCATAGCAAATTAGCATTGTTCTCTGAATTAATCGCGTTTCACAATTTCATCTAATTTCTGAACGTCGTATAAATCTGGGACAATCTAAGAACATGGTGTGAACCTGAATTGAAATTATAAAGGATTACTAAGACTCCTGAAATAGATGATTTAAATGCGGCAGGCACTCAAGGGCTGAAAATTGGAAGCGTGGTGCATGCTTTTGGTCTCGAGTGATTCAAGCAAGCAGACTTATTTGAATCTAAGTCCACTTACTATTCGCATCCCTCAAAGTACAGAACAACGCAACAAAGAAAATGACATCTTTTAAATGCAGTCCCATGTAACAAATCATTCGCATTTTCATCGAGTCGATGAGGAACAGAATTGAGGGAAGTTTGTTTGCAATTATACACATTCTAAATCGCATAAATTTACGTTTTCTTCAGCTTCATTTTCAACTTATTTTGCTTTGGAAACAATCGCAGCCCATAAAGATGAAATGATAGGATACGACGATGACATTGGTTTTTGAAACGGCAACAGTTTGATTAAGAGAAATCACCTACAGAGAAACATGATAGGCGGTTTCTACAAAAACATTACTTAGCCATTCCATGGTATCTGTACCCAGTTTCTGGAAAGCGTTCGTGCAGTGGTGCGATGGGAGGAAGGAGATCGAGAGAGGCATATCCGATGCACCTCATCATTCACAGCATTTAATGCGTTACATCAGCACGTCACACTATTCGTCGAATCCTAGTTAGTCCATGAGGAGTTGCGACGAGTGCGGCTTTTTTGTGATATACCAAGCGCGCACATGCCACTCCCATCGTACTATAACGTAACTATAACTCAGTCATCTGTCTTTTTCACCTGTGTTATATCCGCGAAGTTTTTATTGGCCAAATAAAGACATTAAGCGTAAAGTTTTGAACAAGCGGCGAATTGACAAGCCTCTTCATTCACTTCTGATATCAGAAAACGTGGCGATGTTTTGCAGTTTCCATTTTTATCTTCCACGCGATCTTTCTTCCATTCGTATTTCGCTCACAAGAAATAGTGTTGGTTTTCACAGTCTCTACTATGAAAATTTCGCATGTGCAGGTTTCTTTGTTAGCGCCTATTGCGCATTTGCTGCTTATTGCATTACATTTGCAATTATTTTACCATTCGTGATTGTTAACATCAGTTCGGTGCAATTTCATTTTTTTTTGTTTGATATCTTATCAGTTCAATGATAATGGAGTTTGTTATCTATCAGAAAGGAGAAACTGAGAGGAGAACTACAGCTGAGGATAAACTAGAAGTTGTTTTGCAACATCTCAGATAATGATCGTTGGCAAATTTGTGAATTCTTGTCGAAACCGACGCTCTTTTAAAAATTTACTTTTTGCTTACGAATTTCGCGGTAACTGACCCGATGGATCGTTGAAATGGTTTCCCGGCTAACTGACGAGCGTGTAAAAATATTTCCAATTATCAAATTTGAATTTTTTTGAACTATGTCGGCTTCCTTCCGTGATTTCCATGCGAATACCTTATCATATTGGCTGATTAAGTGCTAAGCGATTTAACTTTGATGATGTTGAGATGTTTCAACCATTGTGGAACCCTAAGTGCAACATAACTCCGAGAATTATATGATATTCTTACTTATCCCCACTCGAGAAAACCGTTTGATTATGATTTCTGCTGCCATTTCCATCAGCAGTGAAAGGGCATTTTCAGTTTGTACACGCATCGTTGACGAATTTTCACGATGTGTTCAATATGGAAGTAAGACATCCTCTTCTTGGCGATGATAAATCCCACGGCTGAGGAATGCTGAGCACTTATTGTATTCAAATTTCTCACATGATAGCATATTTGATGTGGTTTACATGCCGAATTCCACTTATATTATATTACTGTTCGTATAATTTATTGTTGTATTAGCCACATGTTGAGCAATGCCATCAATAACCTCATACTGGCCTTCTACGAAAGCAACCATCATTTCACATTTTTGCTTTTCTTCCTTCCGCTTGCGACCTCTTCACTGAGCGGTCAGCGCCTTGTAGTCGTTGACCATTTGTGCGACTCTCCAACTTTAAAATAGTTTTTACATCCGTTTCATATAACTGCATCAAACTCGTCCAACTGTTGCTGATTTCAAGAAGTTTCTTGCAGAAGTTCCTTCATATCTGTTAGCTTATTTTTACTGCTCTTTCGACATCTTGAGGAGTAACTTTTTGATGCACTCCATATTCCATCCTCTCCCCATCTATCTCCCTCCCCCTAACGCTGTTTGAATTACGATGTTGATGGCGTGATGTTTGTTTAAAAAGATTTGTTTAGTCATTTCACTGCTTTCGTTGATGATGGAAATGATGCAGTAACCAATAAGAAACGATTACTGATTGCTGAAGCTGTGTTGAATCGAAATAATATTTTTGTTATCGGAAATTCTAACTTCAGCGACACAGCGGTGTTTCAGGCGTGTTTTAAAGCTGCTTAACACTAGAGATATATTTTTTGAGAGACAATTAACTTCCATCCTAATCAGCACTCCTAGAGAGTGTATTAACCAAAAGACTTGCATAGTGCATGCAGAATGATGCAAGAGTGATACAGAAATTCTCCTAATAATTTATTAAACAGATAAAATTTCTTTCAGCGAAGCTTCAACCAACTCCTTCCTGCAGAGGAACGACAGAGCCGTCAGGATGAGATCCTACTGCACATCGTCATTTTTATCACAAACAATATCATGCATCGTTTATCATAGTTGTGATCAATTGAGCTCATCTACAACATTTCGAGTGATACGCGCGAGAGCGAATAGATCTATCATCTTTTGATGGACATTGATATGCGCTATCCTTTAAAAAAATGAATGCATGGTGCGTTTGGATGTAATATGTTTCTTCAGATGAAATTTGTCTTCTTGTTTAGGCTTGTTGTCATTCGGTTTTACTATGCCGAGAAAGTTATTTGACTGGTCTAGAATCAGCGAGATTTATGCGAGCGATTGCTTGACGGCATTTTGTTAGTGATTCGACTACGCCGAAATCAACATTCTATTGTTTCACAAAGTAGTCGAAATCATTTCAATATTTTACTCTGATGGACACATTTAAGGATAACAGCTATTTAGCTTTTAGACCGTTGTTCGACCGTTAGCCAACCAGGCCGCATCTTCCATTTGAGAAGAGTGAGGAAAAACAACCTCTAAGAAATCGCTCAAGTAATACGGGTACGATTTTCGTCTCCAATCAGGAAATTCCTAACGATTTCCTTCCAACAATTCTGAAATTCATAAACACTCATAAACACTAAGCTAGGAGACTTCCAATTCAAGTTTTACAGGGAATCACCTCTTTCTGAGGTGTTCTGCTGGACTCAAAAATATGAGTCTTCATATCTCAGATCACAGATGTTGGCTTGTCTTTTCGAAGGATGCTGATTCTCATAGAGGACCGCTTTCAATTACTCGTGTTTTAACACTCGCCGGTAAGTTTACGGAAGGGGAGAAAGAAGTAAAGGTTGGAGAAGGTAAGCCTCCTGCGAGATCAAGGGTATATTAAAAAGAAATGGGGATGGCTAACGAACGCCAGTTTTCTTCGGCTATCTTCCCCAGCCACAACTAAAAAACTTCCTGTTCATCTTGCTCACCGAATGTCAGAAAGCGGATTACAGGACCATAGAAATAGAGACTTCTTAATGATGACTGAATTTCTAGATGAATCTTTTCTTGTTGGCATAATGCAACACCCTGTCAAAACTACGCTGAAGATCCCACTCTTCTCTACTATCTGAAAAATCGCTTATCTTAGGCTATGCAGTAACACCATTTGATGACTTCCATGTGGTTCATTCACATCCGATATTGTTGCAGCAATAATTTAGTTCAATATTCCCTCGTCTTCAGTCTGTTCGAAAATGTAACCTTTCAGAGGTACTGTTTCAGTGAACTCACCTAAAAGCGAATCATTTCAGACTACGGTGAATGAGCTGTTTTGGTCGACAGGTGGCGTAAAACTTGAGGCAACAAATAGTAATCAGAAATTGGCGCAAACTGAACAAGGTAGGGAAAGGATGTGCTGACGAGTGCCTCGACTTAAGCAACAAGTTTTTCGACACCCTTCTGCCTTTCCCAACTTTCAAAATCTGCTCCTCCGACGCGTTGCCAACTTCTCCATTAACCTACCCCTCCTTTCCGCTCGCGAAAAAAGTTTGCGTAGAGCTCTGTACTCCTCACTGGCTGCTTCATGGCGTGCAGATGGGAGTTGCGATCGGCAACACTGCTGGCAACACATAACAGCGCTTTTTTTCCTTTAAGACATTCCAAACGTCATGCAGTCGCCGACGTAGCCATCAAATGGTTTTCTCTTCAGGCCAGCGTGGCCGTCATGCGAGGGCAAACTAGCTGAAAGAACAGCGAGCGCACTTGGTATTCTTCGGTTCGTACTGGAGAATACTTCCTTGATTTCTCGCTCTCTTCTGCCTCTCCTCGACCCTCCCTGTTTCTCCGTTCTGAAACTTAAAAAAAGCTCGTGACTCAAAGTGCACTTAGTTTAGCACGAACAACACGCTCCGTCGTTGATTGTTGCACTTAAGGGTTTCATTACTTCCCAGTTTCCTTTGGAAAAGGACGTCACTTGTTTCCGGTTCGTTTCAAGCGCTTCTGCGCTAATCAAAGAAGAGTGCCTGTTGCCCAAGTGCTGAAGCGATCAGATATAATACATTACGAAGAAATGATAAGCGAACAAGTCCACCACTCTTATGTCTTTTTATCCCCTATCAAAATCTGTTAATTCGGAATGAGTTCTGATCAGATGGCACGTCACCATGCATACATACAGTCATATTGTGCACAACGACACAGATCGTTGTCTTTGCAAGATAACTGATTGATGGCGGCAATACTGCATAGTTCATGCAATGAAAATGATTCCCGCTGCTACGTTGACAAAATGTTTGGGTGAAGGCTGCATTCGAAAGAGACAAATCAAGATCGTATTTCGAACGCTGCTATGAACGCCTGCAAAGCCTAGCTGATGAGATGGGGTGGTGGAGGTAAGGATGGGCTTCGACTGCATCATGAATGCTACCAGAATGAAAGTTTTACAATGCTTCAAACCGCACTATTTATGGGGCTATCGGTGGGTATGCACGTGCAGTGCCCTGAAGAAGCATAATATCTTCAAATTGCTGCTGTGGTTCCACTCTTGACTACGTCATCTTCGACAGTTGTGCTCTTTAAAAATAATGGAAGCCATTGGGAGCACCTCCCCAATCTATTCCCTCTGGTTTGCCTTCACGCCATATCCTTCTTCAACGGCTCAACAAAGTTACGAAATGATCAACGCATTCGACTCAGTGAATTGCTCTGATTTACAGCCGAATTAACCGATAACTAAAATTGAGTCCAAATTGTCTGGTTGGTCGGTCGTCTATATTTTAATCTGCTGCCGAGAAATGAGCAAAAATTTTCCAACTTTTTAGCAGATACCAGCTAGAATGAAGGTACAACTGCAAACACACCACTTGAAAAATATCACTCAGCATTTATTTCCCCTCGAAATTTGCAAGAATATTCTCAATTAAAATTTCTTTCAAGTGATTGTGTTTATCCTCCCAAAAAATGCAAAAATAATACCAGTGCTTTGACCCCTTGATACATATAGTTTAATTGCAATGCAAACGAAATGCAAAAGAATTTTGAGAGTTTTCAAAAAGTTTTATGCAAATTAACAATAGAACTCTGAAAGCATTTTGGTCATTGTGGATATTCTCAATGCGAAATTGAACAACAAAAATCAAATTGTCGCCCAATACGTCACAGCAAATACAAAATATACACGTAGATATATTTTTGTTTGTACAACAAAAGATCATCAAAATATGTACAAATCAATTGAACAATAAAATTGAGCTTAAAAGAACGACACATCCGGATATTTCTTTGATATTTCCATTGTCAACGGATGCGGTGACATTAGATTGAACGTCTCAATCGTGCACAGTGTTTCACGCTTGAACGCAGCCACTTTCTTAAATTGATGAGCCACATAAATATGCCATTGATTAATATTCAATGCCATCAAGTCTAATGAATCAAATCCAATCCTATTTTAATCAAAAATTCATTTACTGAAGTGGAATGGACCGCTTTAATTTCCGCAAACCGACAGGCACCTTTCAACGCAACAATCGATGCATATCGACGGGAAGGACAATTAAGCGTTTCGGTTGCTTGTTGCTTTAAACCGATATTTCCAGCATCAACTTTATTCCTTCTGCACAGACACGCGCAGTGGTCTAATTTCTTCGGACTTTTTAAGATAGCTGCCTGATTGTTCGTCAACAATTATAATATTGCTCATTGGGAAATTATCGACAACTTCATTTGTGCAAATTATTAGTCGATTACCATTTTGTTTAATAGAAAATGTTCTAAAACACCCGCAAGCGGTATTTCAGAATGGGATTCATAAATTATTCTCGAAAAACTTTTCCTGAAGAATCAAAAATAACTTGGACTCAACTCTCACCGAGATGCAATTTAGTCAACGGACTTTCCAGAATCCCGCGAAACCAGGGAAGATCCGATTGTGACATTGCCTATATAACAACAACCATATGGAGAGGGCAATAGCCGTCACTTCGGCCTCCAATCTCTCCAAAAAGATATTTTCATTCAATTCCTCTATGCAAAACATAGAATTTTCATAACCACTCTTGTTTGGAAAGCTGTACTTCCGACCAAAGGACGTTTTGGTTTCAGATTTCCTCGATCGACTCGCAGTCCCTAGTAAACATGTTGATGTTTTTGGGACACCACAAGTGGAAGAGAATCACATGGGGAAAGTACAACAAAACAAACGTACTTTTGCACTCTTAAAATGTGACCTCAATCTCACGTTTAAAAACGTCGGAAACGTTACCGCACGATTGCTAGTTGTCTGTTTTTCTTTTCTCCCACACTTCATGCACGATTCATTCTGCACTTCTCTCTTCCACGACACCTACATTTCAGAATTATTAAATGATAGTTGAGATACTCCGGAAATTTATTCAAAGTCTGCGCAGTCAAAACGAAACCAACATTGTGATGAGGAAAGAGATTTCTTTCACATAAGAAACATCGCTTCCTATGCCTCTTCACTTCTTATAACCTCTACCTATCTTCTCTCATCTTAAACATTCCGCCCAAAAACAAGAAAGATAAAAACGAACCTGGACGTTTGATATCCTAAGAAGAAGCGATGCGAATCGGTGTGCACTCTCCACTTGATCGACGAGCTGTGAGTTGAGATGGTTTCGTAAAGAATGCAACAATTTCTGACGCTCCACACCAATTGTGTTGATTGCCTGCTCCGACAGCGATAAACATTCTGAATGCATCAGTCTTTTGCGCTTCAAATTTCCTTTGGTAAAGTTTACTCAGTTTGACTATTATTATTAAAAAAGGAATTCATTTATAATTATAGTTCTTGGATACTTTACAGTTAGGCATCGGCGGAAAAAATTTCTCCGAGCTTTTTCAGGATTCAAATTCTCAGTAATCCACTGACGGCAGAAATCTATGAAATTTTTGACGGAACAAAGAAAGCACAAACTTTTTTTGTCACATAATACGTGACAAAATAGGGTACATTGATCTGCTCGCGAACTAAACCGGTAATGCAGTTCAACTTCCGCTTTCTTTCATATCGAAATTCACAAAAAAAAAACGCAGCCGAGCAAAAAACAGCGGAAAAAAAGTCAAGCACGACACGTGCCCCTTAGAGTTACGCAAACCAAACTCGACAGCCATTAGATGTTCGAGGAATAAAGAAATGCATTTCATCAGTAAATCTGCATCCTTCCCGCTTAAATCAGCCATTTCCATAAAATCACACCGATGTGCCGTTATTTTTTTCCGTCTAAAAAATGACAAAAACAATCATGCCCTCTTCTTTACAACCTCACTATTGTAAAACGAAGGCCTCGCAAAATGCACCTTAATATTTCTCATTATTGAATATCTTTAGCACCTTTTGAACATAATTTTTCAACGTTGATGATGCCATAGTTAACCAAACTATAGTATAGACTATGCCCACCAATACTGCAACTTCACCGGCATACTAGCTGAAGCTTTACAGATATAAATGCATACATACACAGAGACAGATAGGAACAAAATGAATGCATACGCACAATACACACGATTTTGCCATGAAACATTACGCAAATTTAGATTTGCAAAAGCGCATAGAAAGCGACAAAATTGCTTGCGATGTGATTCATTAGTTGCCTGCCCAGTCATCGGTCAAAACTCACATCCACCAACTCGTTATTGGACAAAAGATGGATTGTAATCACTCCAAAAAGACAAAATATCCACGATGAAGCAGGTTGGATTTATTCTCAGTACACTACAATGATCTTCAGAAATCGGTAAAATAATGCCCCTTTTCCTATCAAAAATTGAAGAAACTTCTTCAGTAGTGCGTAGTGAAGAAATTACTTTTCCATTCATTGTCCATTCATAGATAACGTCGTTGTGCTAATGAGTCAAATAAAAACAAATTGAGCAAACAACATAAAACGACGTATGAATATCGAATAGGACAAACCCGGATCGAAAAGTATGATCGCTTGTAGAAGAACGTATTCAATCCGAGTCATCCGCATCCGTCGAATAGGTACTAGGATGTGGTTGATGACAGCGACCACCGTTGGGATTAAACCACTGCAAACATGAACGTTCACCGATGATGAACATCCATAAAGCGCCACATTCGAACGGCTCATAAACCGTTGCATAAGCAAAAGGATCTAAACCACAGAGGCTATGGTATCAGACCCCTCCGCCGTTTCGTTTGCACAGTTGGGTAAAATTAAACGTATCGGTGGTCTGCTGTCTGTGAAACACTGGAATACGTTCTGTGATTGGGATGAATCGAACTGTTTAAGTTGTCGAATTTTCTAAACGGTGTGACTCGGCAATCGTTCATCACTATTTCCTAGTCCTTAATTGCCCTAATGCATAAATTTTCCGTAAACGATTAAACGATCATTCACACAATCAAAAACGTATGTCTAAACACTGCTAATATGGTAGAGGGAATCGAAAAAACTTTTCAGACTAGAACGAAGAGATGAGGAGTCTTTCGAAGGTGGGATGCCTTCTGAATGATCAGACAATTTCAAAAAATCATGTGGATGTCGCTTATACTACTGAAGACCACTATACAACCATTCAAACATCCTGGAATTCAAGTTCTTCAAGCTAATTCCCAATCGATCCCCTCCAATCCCAACAACACAGTACATTCCCTCACGAGTCTGTGAATTTTTTGATAAAATTTGCTGAGACATCCAAAAACATTTGAATATTGATCTGAAGGACATGTCCCAGCAACGTTCAGTTCATCTGAAAGGACCGATCCCTTCTAATACTTTAAATAAATTCGATTATTAGTGGAGAAAAAAAGAATCTTGAGTGGGCAGAGGTTGGACGAAAAAGAGATGATGCATTATACTAGCAACGGTTTTAAACCACCTACATACTACATTAATAATGTATTATTGCTAGAGAATTCGAACAAAAAGTGTCGATGAAATTCGAAAATTCAGAGTAAATTGATTGAACTTTGATTTTAACTTCAGATGGGAAAAAAATATTTCAACTCCCGATATTCGAGTGAGTTTTTCGACGCATTTTTGTCGATATTGACGCAAGTAGTCATAAAAAAATGACGTCACTTGCAACAAACATTGCTCAGGAATTTCTTCGCTAAAAACAGCATGCATGCTCCATTCAAGATGAATCTGGCTATTTTTGAGGGCATTTCGAGATGGAATAATAAACCGATTTCGAAGAGAGGTCAAGAACTATTGAGAACAAATCAGCAAAATAAACGAATAACTGCCTTATAAGGGTTTCATAAGCGAACATCTGGCATTATTTTCAGTTTTTACTTTAACTCTCGCGGGAAAAATAATTCATAGCGATAATTTGTCGTTATCGCAGCAATTATACAACCAATTTTTCATTTGGATTTTATTAATGTCAAAAATTTTGCGCGCTGATTTCATCAAAAATCTTTCTTCGGCGTAAATCGAATCCAGAAGCATTTAGAAATTTCAAAATGATATATTTCAATAATGAATGGAAGGATTTCTAAAAAAAAAACCAATATCGTCACCCAGGATCCATATCACAATCAAGAAACATCGCAATTAATGCATCTTATATCCGAATTTATCAATTAGTATATCAAATTTCGGTGATATAACTTCACTTCTATGATATCAGCCATTAGGAATTGTGTCGAAGCATGTGATAAATAGGCAAACGATCAACTATACTAAACACCTTCTTTCTTTGAGGATATTCGCCGTAAGGTTCCTGAATCCAGCCAATCCATCCGGGAAAACAATTCGGTCGGTATACTTTTCGGCTGTATGAAATGCCTCTGAGAGCACTAGATTCGAAAACGCTGTATGTACCACTAGCACATGCTGAAGTCAACATAATATTAATATATCAAATAGATGGAAACGAATTTTCTAACATCTATGGACTTGAATTTTTGCTCCTCAAAAGCTACACATAAAATCGTCTATTCTCTCCTCTCAAATTTTCAGAGGCCTCAAAACATCTCATCCCAAATCAAAAGGGATGAGGCATACATGAGTGATGCACGATCACGGCCTTCTGCCATATCCTATCATCTTAGCATCTTTCAGTCTCTTGTCAATCGCTGGCTACTCAATCCTCATATCGTATCATATCATATCAACTTGCACAGAATGATTTCGGTTCTTTAAGAAATTGATTTTGCATTTGGGAAACAATAAAATGATTGAGCGAAATTAACGTAATTAAATAAAATTTAAATAATAAATTATCGTAATAAAACGCAGTAATAACGTAAATAAAATAACGAGATGATGTAAAAGAAACTGAGCAAAACTTCAGAAAAGAAATTTCAATATACTCAATGAAAGAATGAGTCATTTCCGAAGAAAAAACTCTCGTCTGAGATGTTATTAATTAATCGGATGGCGAGATATGGGAATGACATTTCAGAAGAAAGCAAAAAACAAATCCGCTATGAACGGATTGTTTTTGGAGAGAAACTAATGTCATCTCAGGAATGGTCAATTCCCAAATCACAGCGAAATACCGATGTACTCTGAAAGTATCTTTTCATAGAATATATTAATAATGCCAAATGGCTGCATAAAGTCAATTTCGTAATTGAAAAGTGCAAGTTATGAAGAATGATGCGAGAATATTATGGCTTGCATGATTATCTTATGGGATGCAGTCAACACCACAGGCAAATGAGTAAAAAGAATTGTCAACCTCTATTGGTTTTTAAACGAATCGTTATGTGCAATGTTTATGTCTAAGAATATATTGCTCCTATTCTATTTAAATAAAGATGTTTACCATAAACAGGTGACGTCATCGAGCAAAATCAGATATAGTTTCAGTTATCTTACCTTCGAGTGATTGTTTTCATTTCTAGTCGGTCAGTGGACGAGAGTGGAAAGTTCCACATATTATGTCCGATGTAAGCCGATTGCGTCTTTCAGATATTGCCAAACATTAATGCCAGGAGACCTCGTTATCCCGATGCGTCATTAGTTTATTCAAATGCAGTCCTCTATAGAAGCTCGCTGCTGGATTGTGTCCATAGAAGAACTAAAGGCGCAAAAACTATTTCGAAACAAACCTTGTCTTGCAGAGATAATTGCTGGAAGCATGGGAACGATTTCGCCCATTCCATCATCGTTGACAGAATCTTAGCTCGCCAATACGAAAAATTCATTTGCTCACCTGGTCGCATCTGCGCCGATTCATACTACAAGCAAAACTTTGCATCGATTATTTCTGAAGAATTATTATAACTACAATAATTCGTCGAACTCAACAAAACAATCCGAAAAATCTTTCTGAAATTCATATTTGAAGATTCGAATGCAAAGTCGCCTTGCAGCATGGCTGCATAACTTTGACACCCACAATACAATATCACTTGATTGACCGGACTGTCGAACGTCCATGACGCTGCCGGTCACAATGCGCTTCCATTAGGGTACTGAGGCCCGTGGTTTTGCATTGTTGTAGCCAATAAGTGACGCCACCCCGCTGGCCAGGCGAGCAGGCCAACAATACAATATATCTGCTTATATTTATAGCTGTAGTATATTTACATTTCTGCTTATATTTACGCTCACCTCTATATTCATACTTATATTTATAGCAAACGACTGAATTGATTATTCAGCACATTGGCTCGGATCTATTTCTCAAGGGCTCCAATCAAGTAACCTATGTGTCAAACTAAATATTTCTGCTGACAGCACTTGCCCAGCTGGGAGCACTTTATGTACTTTTGTATTGCCATAACATCTCTCATATCCAAACAGCAGCCAGCAAGTCAATTACATTTTGTTCCAAGGCTGATGGGAAACTTATGCGACAACAAATATGAATATGAAATTGAAAGAAACATACCTCAGAAAAAGCATCGAATGTGCTTTTCGGATTTGATAGCGCTTCTTCGATGGTCGAATGTATGGGAGCACTCCTCGAGGTGAGCATCACTAGGAACTTCTCCTCTAAGTCAAGTAAGTTGGCGATACATGGGTCTTCGATTTTGACGACCTCCTCTTCTGCCCGTTCGACGTTTGCCGATTTGCGCTTTCTTCTTCGCTCGACATTCAGCTCTGAATTTGCTTGGAAAAAGTGGTCAATTTAAAGAATATGAAGGCAACTGCTTCAAGCAAAGAATTGTAATATTTCCATTTAGACCGATATTCTACCAGTCAGTCTTTATTGCCAACGACCTGTTGCCCTATCGAGCACTGCCAAATGGAACCGTGCTTCCACAATATTTTGACATGAGCAACCTGCTTGTCGGCGTTCCTCGAAATTTAGGTTAAGCAACGGCATCGAAATCGAGAATCTATGTGCAAAAATTCGACGTCTTCTCAAATGGCCAATCGCTTGAACCATCACCACTTCCAATTCCCCACCTCAGCAATATGTAAACCAAAGTTCATAGATTTTTTAGATAACCATCAGGACCAAAGAAACCTTTGTTCCAAAGAAACCGCTTCAGTAATGCCGACAACCATGCAAACGGAGGAAGAATCAATGATGGTAGATGGTCAAACCTGTCCGATCCATTCCCACTCGAAGACATTTTTTGAAACGACAATGACGACATGAGCATCGCATATCCTTATCTATCGGACAGTCACCGCTCTGCTTACATGAGTATGTCCGATTCTAAATTAACTCATATTTTGGAACGATAGAACAAAGCAAAAGATTATAAAAGCTTGGTATGCATTAAGAGGTACGCCCCTTTTACAGTTTGCGTAGACGTCTCCAGAGGGCTGGGATAAGCAATTTTGAACGTGCATAGAGATGTCATGGAAAAATACAGCAATGTAAAGCTTCAGTAGTCCGGAACACAGCAAACCGTTTTATTGAAATTGATCTCTCACTTCACTGAAGAATTTACGTGAGGTCAGCTGTAAAAAAGCGAGAAAAATACGATATAAACCTGAACGCTCTTTTCACACATACAAGGAAAGGAAAAATATATATATGCAAATTGGAATAAAATGATGGCGGTTCGGTTGCAAAGACAAAGATCATGTACAAAACTGTATCCTTCTCATATCGCATCCACATAGCAACTTTCACTTGTAAATCCTTTCACTCCCCTTACAACTCACATTTCTTTTGTGAGTTTTGCACTCCTCTTGCATGACAGATATGCATAGGAACAAGATTTCGGCAAAGATGCTTTGCTTTCTCAAAACCATGGAATGTAAATCCAAGAGATGCTGCCGGATTACTGGCAATGTGAGCGATTCTCCGCAGTAATGAGTGTAACGAAAAAATCTAAGTGTATAAACAGATCAAAACAATTTTTTAATGAAGATATTGCATTCATTATATAAGATTAAAGACTGAGCTATAAAAAAAATTCTTCATACAAGTACAAAAGTACGGGAAACTGCATCAAGCAATAACTGCTTTAGCGATTTTTGAACGCACATATCCATTTAAAAATGCAGATGTAAAGATGCGATTATATTTAGAGCATAAGAGAAGTAAAGAAATTGCTGAGATTGCTTCGAATATTCTGATTCGGTGAAGTGCCATTTCACAAGCCGCAATGCAATTTAGTTCAGTTAATATGAACAACATCCACATTTTTGCATAACGCGTTCAATACTCAAACAACGAAAGTACAATTCTGCAAATGTGTCGTGAGTACTGCACTCGGACCAAAGCGAGAGATTTAAATGCATTGGAAAAATTATAAAATGCTTGTTCGGTACTTTTAGGCTAAGACAAATCCATATAGCCACGGTAGTCGAAAATCAAAGAGGAAACGAACCGCAACATTTCAAACCATGTAAGTAAGGGGTTCCCNCCCCCCCCCCCCCCCCACCTCCCCATTGATAAATTTACAGCAAGGAAACTGATATGAAGTAAACCGATTCGAAACGCACTACACTTTTACGAAATCAAATGAAATATTGTCGGATTACGTATCTTTTCAACGCTATAATACCAAAAAATCATTTTCATACAAAAGTTCCCAAAAAAAAAAAACTCAACTTCCGAGCTCCTTAAATGTAAGGAGAACCTTTTTAAAATACTTCAAGGCGTACAATAATCTCTGCGTTCATACTATAAGAATTGTAGTTTTTTACTGGTTTATTTGGAGGCTTCATATGCAAATATGCATGTGATGATGAGAACGACACAATATTACGGTGGGAAAAGAGGATCTGACTGAGAAAAAGAACATAGATGAAAAAATTCAACTAAGAAAGAAGAAAAACTGAATGGATTTCAACAGGTGCAAAGAACTGACCTCGATTATTACCCTTCTGAAGAATGTTTTGCATCCATTGCACGATGAGACACCATAATGGATTCCTGAGGCAGCATCTCCGCACACAACACAAGGCTCACCTAAACAATTCCCTTCAATTGACAATGAAGAACACCGACCACCACGGCAAATAAGAAAACACGGATTATCCGTGCAAATCGACCCATGAAACTTTACCGCATAAAAACGCGATTATATTTAAGCAGAGGAAACATCGCTTCATCCTCGTTAAGCATGTACTATTGCCGTAGTGTCTGTGAGCTTGGAATGCGCAGATCGTTTCGGCTTTCTAGGTTATCCGCTGCCAACGACTTACGGCACCGAATGAATCCAGCTTTAGATAAGTGGATTTAGTCATATGAAGATTCACAAAATTGACCAGCGTCAGGATATTCACTGTTAGGACTCTTAATAAGGATCTGCAGTTATAATGCCAAGTTGCATTGAACAGCCAGCCTTTTAGGGGCACCAACTGAGCGAGTTTATTCTGAAATATCGCAGATGCCTGTCATATTTTACCACTGTTCCTCTCGTTCTTCAGCCGAGGATATGGATTTGATCCATGTAATACACTGCACATACATTCCCTTCACAAAAAACTCTACTAAGCGCCTTATCCCAATATTTTCTACAATTTGAAAACGATCAGACAGATAGGCAAATACCCATTTGTGAAGAAACACATCAGCACTTAGATGCACTTCGGAAATGCTGAATAGAAAGGACTTAACCATTGTTTGGTTGTCTACAGCTCAAACATTCAACGCTGTTTTGAGGGGCCTTCTTTTTCGTTCCCTCATTGAACGGTGTACGGCCGATGCTTTTGCAACGAAACATTTCATAAATATGTAACACAAGCACTGGTCGAGTGGTCATGTCAAGTCATGTGATGTCCTCTGAACGCAATGAGCTTATGGGAATTCTATCTGCTGCCTTTAACACATCACAAAAACAGCAGCATTTCATTTTAAATTGAGGCAATATGCCAAGAATATCGAACATAACTACAGAGTAACCTAATGAAATCAACAACACTTGAGGTGCTCATCAAGACATTATACAACCCATCGCTTATCTACAATAGGCCATTAGATGTAAAAAGGTCCACTTAAGCTTGGGCATAAGCAAAGCTATCAAAATACTGAACGTGACTCATGTGCGCCAAGAATTGAGCAAAACTCCCCCAGAGAACCTATCTGATCTGGCGATTTACGAGGTATAGAGCACTAACATATAAACAGAGGTGATTAAAGGACCCAATACCGCCCAACAACCAAATGAGTCTTATAGAATTGCCATCAGAATTGATGAATGTAGGGGTGCAACATTTTCCAATACTGATTGATACCAGCCGCAGTCTCTGGATGAACGCAACTTAGAAACAGCGTCACAACTGAATAAATGCATCCCACCTCTACAGTCGAGAAAGTGCACAAGTGAATTAGCATCCATCCCACGAACATTCATAATAACACAAGCAGGTGTTTTCATTTCTCAAGGCCTTCAGCTGCAGTTATAAAATTTCACTAGAGTGATAAGCACTATCAGCCTACTCCTCAAATCATCATCTTTCACGCTGATTACCAGCTTCCTAATGAACCCGTAGATATTTAAATCCGATACACTTCAAATCGGTTCGCTTTCCATTCCACATAGGCTAGATTACAAAAAGACGAAACTTTTACATGAGATTTATATGCACTTAACTGAAATCACTTCATCCTACCTACTTTACAACTTACGAAACCTAATTTGTCGCTAACTTACGAAACCAGCTTGGCTAATTGGAGGAAATTAAATGTGCATATCGCATTAACTTCTCCAGCACGGCTTTCACCTCACTTCTTATTCACCCTAAGGAATTGGCTTTGAAAAGTTCATCATAGCCAGGATACGTCTCCTCGTGTGCTTTCCTCAGTCCCAACTCACGAACTACTCAAATTGGAATCTAAAATTCGGTGAGTGTAATTCCAACCTTACAATGATTTCATAAAAGCCAAACGGTGTATTTTAAACCGATTGGGTTTCTTTTCACAGTGCTTTAACAGCACAGAAACGAATCATTTGCAAGGGGTTTGCACGGTCGATAGAATCATATAAAACAGAGATTTATACAATGCTGTTTGCTGTGCAGAACTCTAGAAATAGGAGAGATAAGGATTGTGTGCGGCAGTCCAAAGATAGCAACGCTATTTATTTGCCATCACTCATCCTCGATGTGCCCAAACCAACAGACCAGCAATAAGTCGGTCCAAAATGAATTGGCCCATGTAATTGGTTTTCACATCAACATCGAGGCATCAGGCCATAACATCGACGAATCATCATAGGCACAGGATGAAGACGCTTGCTGATCACCACTGTCACATCCTCAGTAACATCACATCCAATGGCGGAGCGCATCAAGCGATACACTGCACTATAAACAATTAGCTCGACATCACTGCATATTGCAGCGATGAAGCAACAAGCCAATACGTCCTCGTTCTCAAATGATGAGGTAGAAGTGTTTAGCACACAAATTGCAATACATCTGAGAAAAAAAACTAAAATTCGAAAGAACACAACTGCACGTACAGCACAACGAATGGACAATGATCACTGTGCAACGTGGCGATGCAGAAACCAAGGTCGCCTTGAACAAAGTCGGCAAGGAGATCGAAGACGTTATGTCGGGTAAATGAAGCGTGCCAACAAATTCAGTTGTTGAGGTCGAAGGAGTTTCGCCAAAAAGCAATCGAACTGAGAATGTAGCATGAGAACGCGGAGGTGAAAACAGATGAATTTCCTCATTATCGGCTTAACAATCTGCTTCAGCATGTCTTTGACATAAAGAACCAAAGCTTGACGCCGACTATTTGTTACTTAGAAAAGGTATCTGCTGGGAACCGTTACTTCTTCGACAGTTACTCATAAGGTGCTCCTCCCACATGGAACACCGCCTTGCATGTCTACAGTTGTGAGTTCCGTCTCAGGACATTGTCTTAAAAAAGTGCGCACTAATGGATGCAACAGACAAACTCACAATAATAACGCAACCTGCACGAACAATTTTAGTTTCACAGATGGTGTCCCTTGTCAAATCAAGTGCTTCTCGTAACGACAACGATAATCAAAATATTCTCGCTTAGAAAATGTTGCGATTCACTACAGCGCTGGTCACATGAAATGTCACTCCACTTCGTAACAAACGCTGCATTTCGACTATATTGGTTACTTTGAACAACGTAACTGGAACCAATCACGCAAGTTTTTGGGCTACACATCTTCGTTGGCTTCATATGAGCTCATGACATCACTGGAGTCAGAATGACCAGCAGTCTGCTACCTTCAGAAACAAATCCATTAGGTATGCCCCACTCGCTTGCAGAAACTGCAGATTGAGGAATGTGTTTTCGTTGTTCAGGTTTTGTTGCGAAATATCTGCGGAAGCGGGGGGAATGACCGTTACTTTCTGATTGCTTCACTTGCCCTTCTCGAAAGTTCAAGACAGATGAGCATGAAAGCAATCTTTCCCGAATTTTAACTGCAAGCAAAATCGACGGTCGGAAATCATCAGAGGAACGCAAAATGACAACATTCACTAAACACTGGCGGTATCTTTTTGTAAAGTAGTTTTGAGAAAATTTGTCAGTGGCCTCATACCCGCCGAATGCATACACTGTCTCTCTACAGAAATATCGCGCCTATCGCAAAAAAATGCGCTCATCGCTTTGAAACATCAAACAACGAGACATTCGCTGCGCCCAGTTCAAACAACAGCATTTTGCAGTCGGCGTCAAAACCTTTCTTGATGTGCTCAGATGGTGTCATAAATAAGCATGCCGTCTTTCCTGTTTCATTTTCAGCAGACTCAGATATATGTTATCAGTTAACATCTACGTAAGTAGACCCATCTCCTCAATCTGTTCCTCACCACTGTCCATCAAAATTGTTTTTCAATGGCTTTTGCCAGCAGTGAAAATAAGTGCACGAATCATCAGCAGTGAAATGATGTCTCCCAAAGGACATCCGCACGAGCTGTACTGCAATATCTGCGTCATCGTGGCCCATCCTTTCATTAATGACAGCCAGCTTCTGTGCAGACCATTAAGCTTTTCAACCAGATCTGGTAATTGTGCGCCCTTAATTGACCCGATACAATTTTTATTCGACATTTAATCTTTTTCACAATCGCTATCACTTTCAGAATGATATATTCCTGTTGATTGCATGCGGCAAGTTTCCACTCTTCCTTATGAGCTTCTCAATGAGGATCTGCATATGAGAACTCTCTCTCTCTTTCGAGCATGAATGTTCGCAACTGATCAACCGAATATAAGTTTTTTAGCTATCTGTATTTTAACCACGAGCGCTCATTTCCGAACAACTGTAATTTCTTCGCAACTTGACGCAATTCGCAACTTATGAGCGTTTCCCTCGTCCATCTGCAAACGAGTTCTTCTCATGCGGAACACTTATCTTGTGCAGCATTTTCCCCTCTTCAAGTAAACCGTTGTGATGGCTGTGCAACTCGTTGAGTGCTTTTTCAACTCACACGATTATGAATGTGTTCAGCTTCAGATTTGCACTCAGAAAGTTATCAAAAAGAAACGTTTCAAAGCCCAGGTTCAAAACCAATTCCAAGCTGCTTCCTATGCGCGATGGGCTCTATCATTACATGAACCTTAGTCGAAGCTGCTTGTTCAGGTGAGTAGCGCCCAGGTATGCTTGTTTTGCGTGTCAGTCAACAAAACTGGTCTTTCATATTAGCGAGCGGTTGATCACCCTCTTTTTTGGATCGCCATTCGTGTTTAGTGCGTTCTCTGTTCACCATGCCAAGCATCAAGCAGAGAGCACAAGTATTAGCACTCGACTGAACATTGTGCCTTGTGAAAGTGCCCTGTACTAAGTTACCGCCTTACACTGCCAGCCAGTCTCCGGTTTCATGAGCGGAAGTTTTTCTCGACAACCACAATGTAATTCGAAATTGCAATTTGGTTGAGTACGTGCAAACGATCGGTTTGCGGCGATGATTCGGCGAGCACTACAAAAAGTTGCACTTTGTGAAAAAGTAAATGAAAGAGTTCCGATCACTTGAATGCGATTTCTCTGAAATGGCAAAATTTGATTACGTCAATTCAGTGTGGAATATGGATTCTGAGCGCGAGTGATATGCAAGGAAACAGAACCAAACATCAAGATATTTCCAAAGAAAAACTGAGAAGAAGTGATCTTTTGTGGATTTAGTGCTGCGAGAAATCGAGGGACAGATATGACAAAAAAACGATTAATAAAACCATCTAAACAACAAAAAAGTCGATAAAAAGTGCGAGAGAATTTAATTTTTTTCCGCGGAAGAAAAGAATTACATCTTTTCCATGCAACTAACGTTCATAACAACGGTTCCACCAACTCATGACTGATTTCGAACAATTCCACTCAACGCCAACTGTAATGCCCGCTTCAGGACAACATCCCAACCGCACTGGACATCCTCGATCCAGCCGAATCAACCAACCAAACCGTTGAAAACGTCTTTCGAAACAAGATACCAATATAAATGTTCAAAAATTCATATAAACTTGCACTAGAAGACAGCACCGACACGTTATCATCGAAATGTGGGGAATATAGATAAACAGCCCTAGACTTCACTATTACCGCATTCAACCGGAGTGCAACAAGGCTGTGCACTGCATCTTTAAGAATTTGGGTGACATCATTGCACATAATTTTGTGCAAAGCTTTTTCGCTGGCAGTTCGGCGCAACGTTAATGAAAATTGATCGATCATTACAGGGGATACAGAAGTGCACGTTATGCCAACATCTGTGGCACATTTTTTCACTCGCTGCTTAATGAATAGAATCGACCTAATGGTAGAATCTCGAGACGACAGCAATGCTAGTGCGAAAGAAAAATTCAATCGAAAGGAAACGGCCATAAAGCGCAAATTTTGTTCGTATAAGTACGCCGAGCTCTTCAGCTTGTCATTCCTATCGTTCCATCGATAAACATATGGAGTTTACTCGTGAATGCAAACAAATATTTCAGGCAATGAAGCACTAACAAGCATATGAACAACAAAGTTATCCTATTTTTACCACGCAAAATGAAACTGTCTCATTTCACGAGGATGAAGTTGCCTAGCAGACTCCGTGAAGGATGAATTTGCTTTCACCTTTGTCTCCGTGAAATGGCCATCTGAAGGCTAATTGAAGTTCATAACGATCTCAGCCGTTGAGCAATTTGTGGTTTAATTAGAAATGCATTCGTTTCCCGCATCACGCTTTACAGATATAGGTTCAGCAAGTGCAAATATCCTAACACAGGCCAAAAACTTTGAAATATTCCATCGTTGTGGAGTCTTCCATCACCAGATATCGGCGGTTGCCCAGCCGAACAACGTTTCAATTCTTGTGGATATCGCTCTGAGGATTCAATTTTGAGTTTCAAATATCTTCAAAGGAACGAAAGCACACGAAATATTTGCCGTTTCAGAGGGTGAACATGCTTCTCCTCTGCTCTTCATTTGGTGCGTCAAAAAACAATGCTCAACAGTTTTCAGACCATAGTTTGATCGACGCTTTTCCAGTGCGAAAACCATAATTTAAAAAAGAATGAAAAATTCGAATTATTTCACCAATGTCGCCAAATTCAAATCCGACCGACAAAAAAAGTGTACCAGCAGTACATGCGAGCTGAGCGAACGACGCTGAGTAAACCTCAGATTTGTCCGGAAATCGTCTATTCTAGATATTCATCGATTAGAGACATCAAAATATGAATCAGTAAAAATTCAGCATTGCATAATATAATGACGAGATAAATCGCAACACAGAATGTATAACTGTGCGAACGGCTGAACTAAAAATTTCGGTGATGTTCCAAAAATGTCGACAAGCATCAACTTCATTAGCATTAGAGACCGCAATAGCAATTTTGGGACAGGTATAGACCACCTAGACCAGAGTAAGCATATCCAATTTTGATGCGAAGAAACGTTGGCACTCGAAAATCCGTGTTTCACAACATTTATACAAGAAAATATGCAATGGAATCGAAGTTCTGACACGCACCTGGTTTGAATCGTTTCATAGCTTCTTGACGCTGTTTGAGTCTTGAGGTGGATGAAGCTGCATGCTGAGCGTCGTCATCGTCATCTCCGTGCTGCCATAACAGTTTCGATGCTATCATATTCATTGGTCCTGCTTGGTCACCGAGTGGGGTCCCTCTCGCAACCAGTGACGCCATTACTTCCTGAAACCAACTCACCACGCATGTCTCTTCCAAAAAAGCGCTCACACCTTATCGATCGATTAGCATCCACTACTTCAGTGATTCACATCAACGCACACTTGTCTAGTCACGTTGTCCCCTCATACGGAATTGTTACGTTGAATACAGCATAAATTATCGAATACACACAAGAAAACATTGTAAGAAGAACGATGAGAAAACATTATGAGGAATTTCGGTGATGCTCCAAAAATGTTGACAAGCATCAACTTCATCACCATTAGAGTTTGGGTAAATGCAGACAAAGGTTTTGAGCTTATCGGTGTGATGTATAAAGTTCATTTTGCAGAAACGATTGAAGTATAAGAGGGATATATGCTCAGCTATGAAAACAAGTTGCGTAGGCAGGTTTCATACATGCGTTCCCGACCATCTCCCACAGAAGGAATGCATTTCTAATCTCATTCACTGCCTGAAATGTTCTTCAAAACACAGCAGGTGACAAAATGTCAGTGCAGTCTAGCATAACATAAAAGTGGGGACTTCAAGTACAACGTTAGCTAAGGATCTTCACCATCCTCAGCATGCCTTATTTTGTTGCCCGCAGGATGTTCCTTCCCGAATGGATCGCATCCATCTCTCACCTCCAACAACTTTCGTGAACCTGCCTTATGTAGCTCTTGCAGCATTCAATGAACACATCGCCATACGAGTTTCAATGCGGCCAGCTAAGCGAATCTTTACAGTCTATATATCTCTACCCTTCGGTAACTGTTTGTGATCCTTCGATTATTCAACACAGAAATCGATAATACACTCTGTTCATTCAACTTGTTTAGAAATATATTGAAATACGATTCCCAGAATTTAACTAGATCGTCTGAATATGAGCGAAGGCTAAAAACGAGAAAATCTCCTGAAAAAAGTTTCCGCAACACTTCAAGTGCGCTGAATTTCACGGATTTCCGCTGTGAATTTGGCTGAATTTGAACAGAATCTTAAATTCTATACCTGAAACCTTTTTCTGCACTTTTTTTAATTCTTGAGAATTCTCGTCGATAAAATGAGATATTATTAATCTTGGCGAATGAAAAGGAAGGAACGCATCAATTATTCATATGCAATGGATGGTTATTTCCGGTTCTCAACTGATTAAAATTTTCAGCCGATTTTAGCAGAAATTCCATGGGAAATTTTGTAGGATCAGCTGAACTAAGAAAAGGATCCATGGGAAATTAATCAATATTGTAATAGCAAAAAGCGTTGACATGCGGCTGTTGCCCAATCCCCCCTCCTCTCACCACACCTCCGACCCTCCACACTTCTTCCGAAGTCCATAATAAAATCGGACTCATAATAACATATTCGTGCCCAAAAAATAGTCACCCTTCGTCGATCATCTTATTATGATACTGCCTCACTATCAATCGCATACGCTCGTTATACCGATATGGCTGCATAAACGCACGATCACCATTGCACAACGTACTTTAACATCTACAGTATCAGTAGTAACAGATAATGAACTACAGTATGCATGATTTCAAATCGTCTATGAAATGCGTTGCATAGTATATACAAGTGATAAATGACAATTGAAAGTCATCTTGTATTGTAAATATATGATTAGAAGGCATTACTATGTAGCCGAAAAGAGAAAAAATATGCAGAGAGAGAAGAAATAAAACCGCGAGAAATATTGAGATCCAATCAAAGCACAGGTGTTAAAGCAGGTGCTATGCTTTAATGCGAACATATAAAATGTCAATAGAGCACCAAAATAAACGTCCATATGTTACAACGGCTATGTTAGCAAAGGGCTGACACAGCACATCGATATGATACGCATAAAAACTGATCTCTACGCAACTTTGAGCATTCTTTTTTCCACGTTTGATCGTTCGCACACATTCGTCTTTATGTGCTCTTTGTGATATATAAATTACATCGATTAGCAGCATTATGAGAATATCTCAAATCTGGCCTCGTCTATTTGCTTTCATTGAGATGTATCTATTTAATAATTCGAATATGATTAAAGTTGACTCATAAGGGGGAATGCAAACCATAGAAATGACTCTAAAGTAATGACTGCAAAATCTCTTCATCTCAAAACTCAATTATTTACGAAACCGTTTGCTATACAAGAGAAAATTCGAGAAGATATTTAATGAGACATCGATAGTTGGATTGAATTTATGCTTATGCAATGTAATAGAGTTATTGGAGTAATTAACTTGATCGCCTCGTTCCGCTTTAATTGCTGCCAATATTTTTACCTTCGAATGCAGAATTAATAAATTATTCACGTAATATGTGACGTTCTCATCAGCTCATCAATTTTTTATTCTCTTTCGTTTTTTTCTCCATATCCCCCTTTTCATATCATCATCAACACCCTTCCAAACAAAATATTCCCGTTATTTTCATTACATTTATGCCTTAATTTTCGTATATAAATCATTGACCTTTATTACTTTTTACTCAGTCTTATTTGATTAACGATTTTAATTTTTTGAACTGCAGGAAACTTCCGATGGAAATTACTATATAGGATTTTTATTATTTCTTTCGTTTCGATGAAGAGTGATCGACATAAAAACTTTCAAGTTGATCCGCTCGCTTCCAAATCAGTTATCGATTTTTAAGATCGTTTAAGAATATCTGCACATATTCTGCGATCAGACGAGTGGCACTGCCAATGTCGATCGGGCCAAAGAAAAATTTTTCTTTTTTTTGCGTAAAAATGGTGCAAACGGCTGGACCGGTTCCAATGTGAAAGTGATATTGCGCTTATTATAGAAATTAAAGAAACCGTTGAAGAGAAGAGCAGAACACATCTCGTGCCGACCACCCTCTAGCACTCTTTATCTTTGCTGCTTTTGCTTCAACAAATTTAAATAGCCTCTATGGAGATCATTTTGCTATAATAACAACAATTACGAACACTAACAAACGAAACCGTTCGCTGTGTTTTACAAAAAACTCCACTGTGGTGACATTTTGTATTTGCGCAGGTATGAATTCATGCGTGACAAAAACCGCACAAGCGGCCGGCAATAGCTGAATTCGTTCTGAAAATCAGTTTTCAAAAAATCACTCACAGCTCGTTCAAATTTTTGAAGTCCATTTGTTCAAAAGGCAATCAACGGCAATATTGAACGAAATTTCGATTGGATAGATCGTCAAAATCAGTCGTAAAGGAAAGTGCATTTGAAGCAATATTCTGCGAGTTTTCCGAAACAGCTACTAATTTGTTAAAGAGCGGATGCCGGATGGAAAAAAAGTTGTAGAAAGCTGATATCCTGTCAATATATCTGATGTACATTCAGTTTTGTTTCTTACAAGGGCTCTATCTCTCAGGAATCAAATTCAATTATGATTTAGGCTCGCAAAGCAAAACTAAAAACCTTTCACGATAAATGAAACGTTGTTCTTTCTCCATCCCACATGAAGCGTTTTTCTTCACTACGCACCATTACCCCATTCAGAAAACGACCGCTGCATTTCTGCAATTCTTACGAAGCCTTACCGCTCAATCTAATCACCTTTACGAGGATGCAAGTGAGTAATTATCACCACCTTTGAGAGGACGCTATCGACAATCGCAATGGCCCATTTCCCCGCAGAAAAATGAAGGAAACAGCACCTTCTTCCCCGTGGAATTGTTAGATTTTCTGTGGGACTGCAGGGACACCCGCCACAGTCCAGCTGAAGGGGGCCACAGCTTACATCTGGTTCGCAATTCCACTGTATTCTAGACCGGGTTCCCCACGCGACGAAGAGACCAACGCAAGTGTACTTATCACAGCTTCCTCTTCCGTGAAAGCTGCCCTAAACCGAAAGGACTGCAGCGCTACGGTGGAGGCGGTAGAAAGAAGCATAACCAATAGATGAACGTGGTAGTTATTTTTCAGTAAAATTATTATAGTGACCCTTGCAGTAGTCATCGTTGAAAGCGGATTAGAGCCAAAGAAAGAGAATTTCTGTGCATTATATTTCATAATGCGATGAAAGATGAAAGCGAGTTTCGATCACAATTTAATACAGTGCGTTCCGGATTGTTTTCTGACATTTACACAGCACTTTATAGGCCTTATGTCCACCACTGAAGAAAACACAGCTAGATGGTGTATTTGGAAGTGAAGAGATAATAATTCAGACGATGTGAGCATCACAACTGTGCAGCGCCTAAATGATTTCAGTAAGGATATTCTCATATGCAGCATTTATACTGACAAAAAACGAATTAGCAAAATTCAGTTCGCTTTTTTTTCAAATCTTTTGCATACTGTTTGTGAAATATATGCAAATTAATGGAGCGAAAACGTTGACGATATATATGCATGGATGGCACAGTGTGGAACATCTCAAAATCGCATAAAAAATTCGACAATGGAGATTTGTTTACTAAAAGCTGATAACGTACAACTGATGCAATTTGTTAGTCGAATAGACATTTCAATATCATTGATAATATTTCGTTGCCTTGCTTGAATGATGACACAAAGTTCGTTTTCTTATCCAGTAAGCTTGGATCCTCGAAAATTGCAATTACTGGAAGAGCTGTCAATCAATTTTTGCGGAGCACTTCAAAGATGCCGCTTGGTGCAAAGGTTTCTCGAGGCATTCACATTATCAAAAGAAAATGACTCGATTTTAGCGGTGTTTTAATCAAAACAAGCAGTTCTAAAAGGGCGAAATCACAATGGGATTATCATAGATCTGCCGCATTGTATCGCATTCAACGCCATCCCCCCCCCCCCCTCCCTCTCGCCCCCCTCCCCCCTTAAGCTCCCCTATTGTACACTTCCCTATCGAATCTGGAACACGCCAAACAGCGAACAGCGTGTGCTTTCATCTCAGCTCTTTCCAGCACAAGCCCCCATTGAATCAACAGCCGAATATGACTCAACTGCTTCCCTGTTTTCTTACGGATACTGCTTATATTCAAGACTGCAATGCCATTGGCAGTAAGTCATCTGCATATAAATTGCACAAAAACTAAGTTTGAAAAACTGTGAACATAGGTCTCGAAAATTATAGATGGGTGGACATCCATTCACTCATATCACCTCAACTGGATACTAAGGATAATTAGTGCTTCCTTCGGGAGATGATTAAATAACAACAATAAATATGCACCCTTCATAGAGTGAAATATTTCCAGGTTAACAACAGGAAAGAACATTAATCTGTGTAGTGATTGAAGTTGTATGAATGAACTCTTTGTGTTGCTTCAATTCGCAAGAGGATAAAAACTAATCGCATGAGAGCGATGAAAATTGGTGCGATATCAATGAAATTTCCTATGAAACAAAACCCCCAGAGAACCATAAAAATTCTTATGAGAACTCAACTGTTTGTTTCAGAGCAATAGAGTGCTAATTCAAATAGAGTTCCATCAACGAAGCCAAGTCAGAAAGCAACAGTGAAATCGTCGCAAGTAGATATATTGTTAACACTGTCTGTGCTGGTTTATAACCATGCAAAGTTCTGCTGAATACGTATAATACAACAGTATAGCATGCTCAAATATAGAGCAGTCTTCGAGTAGAAGGTAATGTGAAGCAAACAGAGCAAAGGGAGTGCGCATAATAACAGCTCATAGATCCAGTAGGGACGCATCGATCTGCGAACGCAGCTCGCTACAGATAGCAAAGAACACACCTCGCGATCAGCACGTACGCAACATCAACCAAACCCTCAAGTGCACAGAACGCCGTTCCGCCCTTCTCTGCCAGCTTTTTTTTTGACCCGCCAACGAACAAACAAAACAAATTTTATCATCTGAGCACACAGCAAGAAATACCCTCACAATGATATCTTTGGTGACAGCCCCTTTCGCAATGTGACAGCCGTCATGCTTTAAACGCATTAAATTCGGCGGAACAATTTGATGGAATAGTGAAAATTATCGATGTTTTCATAAAGCACCGAGAAGTTGAGCAAAGACCAATTTCGATAGTCGACTATCCACGTGGAGATTTCTTTCGGCGAATTTTACACATGATTTTCTCATAAGACGAGTTGAAACTTCTCATCGCAAAATAACGAAAATCTATAAAATTCATTTGAGTGAATGTTTGTCAGCGATCTATTTTGATGATCGATGAGCGATATGTTGAATCATTCGATGGATGCGAAGATCAATCGCTCAAACGAACATGATGAATGGAATTTAACAGGAATCGGAAAGAATATACAATGAGCAACATTTATTTGCAATTGCAAAATCACATCCCCCAAAATGCTGTTAATTTCTCTCATAAATATTTCAGTATTTTTTTTCGAAATAAAAAACAAAAGAACCGTTCGTTCTTTAATCAAATGAAAAGTTTGGACACTACGGAAGGGCAGCAAAGTGAACATCAACAAAAGCGTGCACCCAATTAGTGATCGAATGTGCGCTTTATTAGACTATAAGAATAAGGCAAAGTCAATCAGACAATATCGAAAGGTTTACAAGAGAAAGGGGAATCGCTTCTTCTTTTCTCTCCAAGCCATCCCCCCCCCTTTCCACCTAGGTAAATATCACTTAGAGTTATTGTAGTTAGTATCCATCATTGAATAATCAGCATCAACCTCTAAAATTTCGAAATTGACTGCTATAATTGAGTCCAATTCACTTTCAAATCAATCAGATGAAAGGAAAACCAAATTCGGCGCTCCATTTTTCAATTCATTGCCATTTGTGTAAAACCATGAATGGTGAATGTGAGCTATTGACAAATTCACCTGTACCGTATAGACTTAAATAAACCCCCAAGCGCATGACCCTTAGGTTATGCTGAAGAGGAGTGCTATTTAATGTTGCAGGATAGCAGGTTATTCATGACTGCAGTTTGCTAGTTTTGCTAGCAGTATTTCCGCGTTCATTTGTTCACTAAAAACCTGACTTTTATCTTGAAAGCACGCCTCATTCCCAAAACGTTTTCCGGATCTCTGCAAATGCAACCAAACCGCATCTCTATTTACATTCCAATCTTAGTCTATCCTTTTTTCATTCCCCCATTCCATTACTGCATATATATTCAGATCTATCAACAAAACAAGAAAAGTTTCATTGAATCTATTCGAAAGCATTTCTCCGCTGTAATGATGAGAACGATGTAATGCTCCCTCAAAAGAAAAAACCGATCAGCGATATTCCTTTGCAGTGCGTTTAACGCATTAGTAAATTCAACTGCCAATGCTCACTTATGAATGAATTTCTGTGAATAATCTTCGCTTTTTGCCATAAACGGAAACTGAGTAGAAGCAGTTATATGAAAATTGATTTGTTGAATCGAATAAAGTTGATGAGCACATTCGATGCGAATTTGAATAATTAATGTCGATTCGATTATGACCAAAAATTGAAAGACGGAATTGAAACGAGTGAATCAAATTAGCACCGTATCAGGACGAAATTTTCTGAATAAACGATAAGCGTTTCATGGCATCTATACAAATTCAACAACCTCAGATGTGAACGCGCTCTAAAGTATTCGAACTGCAAGCCGACCGGTCTAGACGAATCAATTGCAAAATGCACAAATTGTGTCAGCCGCTTTGGCGCTTCTCCCCAATTACAGATTTTTCTGGACCGACGCCAGCGCTGTTTTTAAGAGAAAACTGTGTAAAAACCAGCTGTGACATTCTCAGTGAAATTTCAGTGAGAGAAAGCTGCGAACACTTTTTTTTTGAACCATTCAATGCAATCATAATTACGGGACTTTCAAGAGGCCATCCTTACCCTCCTATGCTCTTCAACTTTGCTTTATTGCTTCTTCAGTTCCTTTGCAATTCTCGCACTTATTCTTCGAAGTTTTTTAACACCTCACGTTCACATATCCAGAAAAAGCTCCAAAGACGCACATGTTATCATATCAATAGTGCTTCGAGCTTGGTAGTACAACCTTAAACAGGGTAATCTATCTGAAGCAAGTACTGCAAAAAAGCGATTGGTCTCCATAAACGAGTAAAATAACTACGAGAGCGGAAGAAGCTTCGAAACAAAGAAGATAATAGCATTTCATCAAATAGGCTCGATAGACACAAATAATAAACCGGTAAAGCAAGACATGAATGAGTTTCGGTTCGTGGAGTGACCTCTCTTACTCGTCTACCAAATTGCGAAGTTGATAGAAACAAAGATGAAAGCTCCTTTCATTTACCTAACATCGTGTAACTGAAACCATTTGGCGATGGACTATCCATCCTTCTGTACAATCGCAGTAGCAAAATTTCAACGGAAAATGGCTGCGATGTAATGTGTCACTGAATCATTGTTGCAAAAAGTGAATACATCGAAAGCAGATATACCTCATCCAACCCAACCTGCATCAACAACAATACACATCAAATCCAACTAATGTCAATTGCTTTTGCTTATTGCAACCGTCGTTTCAATCTCATCATATAAGTGGATCCCTTCCTTGTCGAATATGGTTCGATGGTCCCCTGCCATCTCACCTACTTCGCAATGACTTCGGATTCCTGGATGCTGCCGTAACAACTGCACACTCATGCGAATTGCGCTGAAGAGGTGATCAGTTCGTAGAGACATATCAGCCATAATTGCGAAGATGGCTGGAAGGCGTAAATATTAGCGATGGACAAGAGATCGCAAACGATCGTCGTACTCGGCTCGGGAAACATTGTACTGCCGTGAGCATGGCTCGCCAGTGGTCCTCTTAACGAATGTGTTGGCACAAAAAATCACACTTCCCTGAGTGTTTAGTCACGGATCCACAGAAACAATCGGTTGTTAAAGAAGCATTTCAACAACAAATGCATTGTTTTGGACAGTGCTGCAATCACCTATAGCAAAGACTCAACTCTCGAAAAACATCTTCGATGCATGTTTTCTCGACGCTATTCCCTAACGATTTCAGCAATGAGAGTGTCTAAAGAGGATTTAATGGACAAATGAACGTTTTCGGATGGACAAATGAACGCGTTATAAACTCGGAAAGGTCTACTGCTCGGCGTTAATTGCATCGCAGTGTCTGAAATAACATAAAATTGGACTTTGCTGCTTAGCGACTGTTTAAAGACGATGCATAAGGCTCAAGTAGTTTAGAATCTGCATGGGATATAATATTAAATTAAGCTATCAGATATTCACATCGCTATAAATTGCTTCAAAAATTCCCTTTCAGTTCTACAGCAAACCTAAACGCTTCCTTGACATCTGAACTTGACAACCACAACTTCCACGAGATGGGTAGGTAGGGAGAGAGGAAGGGAAGGGGAGTGGGAGACAACAGAAAGCTGGAAAACCTCTCCATTCAAGTAAATCACAGAGTAGTGAGCAAAACATAGGTCGTGGAATTGAATGAACAGACCACGTGGTGTTAGGACCCTTCAGCAGCTAGCTTCATTCAAACAAGTCTGGCTAGTCATTCAAGTTTGCGCCACTCATAGATAGCTTTCTAAAGTAAGGTGAGGTAAATACCTCATCAATGAAATGCACTATCAGTCTCATTTACTCCCAATTTTAGCTCCTTTTTTCTGCAAATCACTTGCTGACAGCTTTAGTGCTTAACATCTAATCACTGCAGAGCTAATCGATATTTGATCATTGCACAATTGCACACGCCCTAATCCTAAAATTGCACCTTTCAATTCACTTGGTTGCCCCTTCATATCACTATTCAAATAAACAGCCGAATACAACTGCTGGAAAAGAATATCAAGATGGGAGTATTCGGTGAGCACACAAATGCTCTAAGGCAATTTCTTCGAAGTGGCTTATTAAGATAAGCTGACTGATGGCTAATAAGTGCTCGGATAATGCACGAGCGGCGATCGCTTAATGGCTGAATTTCCTCAATGAGCGCAAAATTCCCACTCAGATGTCTAAATATGTGACTTGTGCACCTTCGTTATGCCCGAATACAACAACAACTTCAGCAGCACGTGACTCGAAACGCCACATTGCTCTATAAGCACGTTCTCTTGCTTAAGTCATCGCACATCTGCTCTGTTTCCGCCCACTCTCTTAATGCTTTCGATTCTCTTAGGTTTTGATGGTGCGTTTTAAAAATACACAACGCATCACTTCCTTCATCAATTTCCACAAAACTCTCACTAAATCTTTATGTCACTCTAGTTTCCCACGCTGAGTGACGTTCCTATCAGTCGCTATCTGTTACCTCTCCTTCATCCCATCTTTCGTGGAAATGGATGAACCTATTCGTCGAGCCGATTTCAACGATGCCAACAAATAAGTTTACCTTCAAATTTCAACTTACTTCTGCATAAAGTATCTTTAATGGTTAAGTGAATTACTGACACTTCCTCAATATGGAAGGAAGATTCGAATTAGCGTTTCACAATCCTAATTTCCGCATTTCATCGGCTATTCCCACCAGAAACGGGCCATACCTTAATAAACGAGCGTTTGCGCTATGCGAAAAGGCTCGCAAGTCTTAGAAAAGTCCATTATACATTATCGTTGTTTTCCTAATAATCCATATATATATCTGTAGCGTTGGTGAATCTTCAGTCCGTACACCTTCCGGCTAATGTTTATTATCCGAATGAACGACTATCGACTCGACGCAGCCGAACCCAATACTTGAAACATCTCAACTTCAGTTGATGAGTTAGAATCTGTTCAACCCATCTGTAAAGTCCGATCCCCCTAGAGCAGCGTCGGCCATCAACCGTTAAAAATACGTGTGGAAATGCAGCGATCTTGAGGGTTTGCACAAAGGCGCGAAACTTTCAACTTCATGTAATACCTCTTTTCATTCTTTTAATTTGGTGAGGGCTCGAGTCAGGAAGTTCGCGATTCATTGACACAGCTCAACAAATTCAGAATTCTTAGTTTTGATTCAGAAATTAAAATGGTTCGATCGTTCCGTAACGTCCAGTCATTGAGGTATGGTGGTCACTGAGCAGAATAATACGGGTCGCTTAGTGCCGTCGTAATAAACAAAGGAATTGAAGGAGTTGAAACGTTGAATGGAATATTTTTGAGACAGAACCCTTAAGAAACAGCGAAATAACGCATTGTTATAGTACTTTGTGCACTTCACTGCTCACTCCCAACATATCAATCCTCGTGAGGCACTCAGCTGCTGCATTATTAATTTTAACTTCAGTCAAATATATAAATGTTTCAAAAGTCTTTCAAAGAATCCGAAATTTCAGAAATCCAAACAGCGGAAATATTTGTCAAACAAAGCAGCATCCTCACTATTGTTACAAAGTAATCCGTGCGGCAAATCTTTCGGAGAATTCTGCTAGTGAGATTCGACAAAGAAGTGAAGGATGCTTGTATCAGTGCTCAGAAATGAGACGACGCTTAGGCTGAGGCATAACTTTCATAGAGATTAGAGGATGGGAAGGAGGGGTGGGGGAGGGAGGAGGGATGGAGGGACCACGTCGAATATGCGGACAGCAGTCACTTCTCTTTGTTTACATGCACTAGCGAACAGCAACATCAACGATTAGGGCAGCTTGTGCACGCTAGAACAAACGCTATTCTATAGAGAGAATAAAATGAGATTCGTGAAGAGAAGCAACGGAAACCAACAGAGACCGCTCAGAAAACTCCCAAGGGAAAAATGTCCAGGATGTTTTATCGTTAAAACTATCGAAAATGAACGAACAGAAAGATCAACAATGAATCAAAGATCACTTCAGGGAGCATACACACCCCACAACATGAGCAATACATCGCTAAATAAGCGAGTTTGAATGAATGGTCTGACGAGTGTTGCGTAGCAAAAGCTGTTAGCTAAAGAGTAGATGGGGGTGACCAGGGAACGCTATCTATCCATCACGTCACGTAAACGACCCGCCTCCATGTGAAGCGGCATCGTGTTGCGTGCATCGCAACCGAACGTCAGCCGATGCAAGCAAATTGCAAAATATGCAACGCGTTTCGCAAGCCGCTCGCAAACGCGACGCAATGTCGATGCGTACGCACTTTTCCTAGTCTACACAGTCATTGTTCGTCTGGAGCCATTATTTGGTGCTAGACGGCGTTCGGTTAGCGGAGCAGGGTGAGGGTGTTGTTGAAGAAGAACACAAAGATCGCCATGACAATAATAGGTCTTTCGTAGAGAGATTATATTCTTTTCATAGGCCATGGAATCTGAATTTTCGTATGTCCTGTTTGAAAGTAAAGGTGAGTGCATCTCCACTGTTGGGATGAACCTCCCCCTGACCTTTCCTCCTTTGCTGTGTCAACATAACATTCGATAATCGTACTTACAGCTTACTTTGTCTTGTTTCATCCAGTGATTAGATCTCCGGTTCACTTAGTTAAACGAAGCCGACATTTCCTAAAGAATATTGGAAAAGCGAGGTAGTAGGTGATTATCGAAAAAGTGGCTAATTTGGATTGTTTCCGAATTCGATTTCTGAGAGATGCAAACGGCTTGAGGACCCAATCCTCACAAAAAAATGCTTCGCATATTCGAAATTAAATTAAAACCAAAAAAGAAATCAAAATTAACCAAAAAAGAAATCAAAATTAAATCAAACTGCGCTGCTTAAGCGAAATGACCGATCGGAAGAGTATTTGCTTGACAATCGCGCCTGTGAAGTGATCCTCGTTGTCTATGAGGTCGGCGCTATTTAGATCGGTGACTATGGAAACGAAACATTCGAGTGTAGTGACGTTATTTCCAACTGTTCATCATGTTCGCATATGTTGGAATCTCAAAACTCGGCACCAACACTGAGTGCGATTGCGGAAGAGCCGATTGAGTCAGGATGTGTGTTCTGTGTGATCTCTGTTGCGTTTTCACGAATCGATAGTTGCGAGGCGTGTACTTAAAATAAACGTCAACAGCGAATGACATTCATGGGTGAATTAAATGGCAACCGAGAGAGCATATCAACGGTTAAGCGAGAGGAAAGCTGAGAACGGCAGAGAGGATCAGTGCGGGAATGATTACTGACAGTCTATATGAGCACATGCACCTCATTGATGTGTTAGTGAACGTACAATAAAATACTTCAGGAAATAAGCAATGCGATTATGGCAGCAAATTGGCTGATATGTCAAGCTGGTACAATGTGTCAAGAGTTATGAGGTGTGCGTGGTTGGGTTGTTCTTTGTGTTGTTTGGTGAGAAGAAATCCTTTCGGTGTTTTTCTCGCAACATGATTCTCACCCACAGTTGAATGCAATAAGGTGGTGGTGGAGACCTCTGAACGAGGTCGGTTGGATGGCTTTTAAGACTTCTAATGTGAGTCTTACAAAATATTTTTGCAGGTCATCTATGAGGGAAAAGACAATGAGCAAATTTAAACGAGGCGAAAATTACTCAATAGGGGATCGAAAGGTGAATTCATTAGCAGGGAACGTATGCTGCTCGTATTGTTAGGTGCCTGCAGCTTGTTCCTATCTTTGAGTTGTAGCCTGTCAACATATCATTCCTAAAATATAATCTTGGCTGTGATTCCGATGTCAGTGAGCAATAAAAGCAAAAGAGGGAGAGGTTTATCAAACATCGAGGAAATAACAATTTTTTAGCACTTTAAAAAAATTGAGCGACGAAGAGTGAGAAAAGATGGGAGAAGGTTAGACAAGCACTCGTCACAGCTGTAGTAGTATGATGAAAAGCGACTCTTCGTAAGGAATAGGACTTTCATTTGTTTTTTTTTAATTCGATGGTAGTATGACCATATAAATCTGAAAAATTTATATGTCTTCCCAAGAATCCTAAAATCGATGATATCAGTGATGCGAGCACAGTTTGTTAGTTTGTTGCATCGTGCATTCCAGATGCTATCAAAGAAGAAGCCCTTTTGAGTGCTGCAATTTTATACACTCAGCTGTTTGAAAAAGCAAATGGTTGAAGATTATATATATATATATATATATATATATATATATATATATATATATATGTAAAGTAAATAAATAAAGTAAGAACTTTGGCACATCGCTGTCATTTTTTCTACAGTTCTTGGCAAACATTTCTTTCAAAAATTCGGAACAACCAAAATTCCGCAAACTGTCTGACAAACCTCGCGTGTAGTCGATCTTCACTGATTGCAGTTTGAAGAATGAAGGCTGTTGTGCGCCTGACGAAGATGTCACTACCGGCTCCGAGTGCTGTGGCGGTGGATATCGCCATGGGGATCGAATCAGACCCGGAGCCGTTAATGAATTGTTGTTCTCCGAAATTAAATTAATCTAGTTTCTTTAACAATGTGTCGAGACTTCGATTCACAGAAGCATATTATAGGAGAAAAACATAAAAACGTTTCAAAAGTAAAGCAAAGTGGGTAGTGCTTAAGACAAGAATCTTTAGACTTCTCGTTAGAATTTTGCGCGACTTTCTAGTTGCTCCAATTAGAGTGATATATTACGATGGGCGTTTATTGAGGCATTAGTCCTATGAGAGTTATCCCTTTAAAATATTCGTTGCTGATAATTGTTGACAAATCGCATATAAACCGATAATCGTTTGAAATGTAGTGTTATAAGATAAATAACGTTATTTGCAATAGTTTTAATATTTAGTTTAAAAAATATCAAAACTACAATAAAACAAGTTTATTTTTAGTATCGAAAATGATATTTACCTTCTAGGAAAACTTCAAAATTTGGTGACGACTTTCTTGACACAATTCCAGATTATTTAATTATTTCTTTGAGATTCAAGAATTGCATATATGATTGTAATTTGTTGATATATTTCGGTCTCTTCAATCCAGTCAATAATCATTGATGTATTAACACGATGCAATCGAGCAGATTATTTCTTTGTTTAGTTTCAAAGTGTATATACTTTATAAATATTATCTGAACAATGAGTGTGATTCTAGAGATTGTTCTCCACACATTTTCTCTCATCTTATCTTTGATAAAAAGATTAGTTATTAATTATTTTTAGTCGATCAATTTTACTGTTTACAATTAAATTGCTTTAAACATATATAATCAAAAATTCGCGAATCGCTATGTCAAACGATCTCAAATGATCATAAAAAGTAATTAAGAGCGATTCAACGATGAAATCTTTTGTCATTTTTTACATTTTTCGTAGAATAAAATATTTAATCAATTTTATTAAATTAATCGAATCTAAATGATAATCATATCTGAGTGCATAAATGTTCCAAAATAATACGCATAAATATTCGTTTCAACAAAAATCTTTTGTGAAA
>JAARMF010000031.1:79770-92170 GCA_022844705.1 Toxascaris leonina | reverse complement strand
TAAATAATTGAACACATTGAGAAGTGCTTAACTAACTCAAGTGGCCCATGACAATAAGTCTAAATCGGTTCTAATCCTGACTGATACAGATGGCCTCATAAAGTGTTGACCTCGTTTTCTTGCATCTGACCATTTTTTTATTCATACGTCTCTTAGATTCAAAATTCTCCAGGAAGAAGTGGCTTGCACTATGATAAGGGATATGTTTAGCGAAATTATTTATTCCTTTTATCAACGAAATGAGGAAAATGTGTAAATATTAACGCGGTATGTGAGCATTTCTTGGACATTGCAGATGTGGCAGTATCCTGATTTGTAATTGAATTAATAGCTGAATTTCGTTTCACTATATCTCGAGGGCAATTGCGGTTTATTGCCCGCTAGCTCGAATAAACGTCGTTGCTTTGCTTTCAACTCGGTGAACGCAGCTGCAGTGAATCTCTAGCACAAGCATATATAAGCATATTAGGCATTGCTGATAGTCTGCGAAGAAACATTACGATGAGCCTTTTTCCAACGTGATTACAGAGGTAATTTTCAAATTGAAAGGCAATGCGAAAAGAACCTCATTGATTCCGCAAATGTCACATATTGCGAGTTGACGACATTAATTTATGCAACGCATAGAAAAAAGTTATAGCTGTCTGTTATCCTTCTTATACTTTTATGTGAAGCAATGATCCTTCACCAGCTTCTCACAAATTATCTATTTAGAATTCACATCTCTTTGCATTATATAGGGCTATTTATCATCACTCCACTAGTGAATCTCTAAGACGACATTGAGGATAACGAAGTGTTTCCTCAAGAGCTGTACACTATTTCTCGCCCTGTCTCTTTCCATATAATTTCTATCATTGCCACACTTTCAGATAATACATGAACCTTCTTGGGACGTTGCTTTTTGAGGACCTTCTCGTTAGGAAACAAAAGAAAGGAGAGGCAGCGAATCATCATCTTATTTCGTTCACTTCAGCAATCAGCTACATCCGAGAGCATAAAGCATTGAAATTCATTCGACCAGAAAACGACTTATTATCCACGAGGCATTTGGTTTCATTTGCAAAATTATACGGCTGTTGTCTTCTGCAGATAAATGTCACAACGCATTGCAATGAGATATTTTAATTGCATTTACATCGATTTTCTAAAACGCATTTTGCAGTATCAATTTCCAAGGAGTTGTGCATTAAATAGGAGCATTCTACACGAAGGAGCAGCAATTGCGCTCATAAATGAACAACTAGCTATCACCACTTTGCAATGGGGTTCTATTTCAATCGTGTACGGTCAAACCTGAGCTTTAATATTAGGCCCACCACTGTCGTTATTAGGTCAAGCTTTAATGTCGACCTTCGCCATCGATCAAATCGCATTTTTTCCACTGAAGATGTATGCAGACGAAATGAAGTTCAAATACGATAGTTATTCAGAAGGTATTGCATTGTCTGGATGCATAGATAAGTTTATAGCAGTTCCAGATTTAAAAGTTTTCTTCCATACCCAAATCTTTCGCAATATGAATAATCTGATAGCATTCTGGAGTGATGTTTAGAGAATTGTGATCTTATATTATTGATAGGGCAAAACTTTAGATTTGGGAAATACATCGCGGATACTTAAGAGGTTGTTTATTCACATTGTACACATAAGTTGAAGTAGTTTAAAATAAAGAGGTTTTATTACATAAAAAATCTATCTTATTCGTTTTACACTCAAATGCTTACTTGAAATACTCTATCAAAATATACAATGAACGCCATTCTAAGTGAAGATAATGAAACAAATCACAACGATTTCCAAGTGGAATTGCAAATTAGAGATATTATTTTCGAGATTTAAATGCTTAAAGATTGGATTTGAAAGTTGAGAACGGATTTATTGGAATCGCTGCGAGAGGAAAACGATTTGTGGTGGCTTCTGTATTGCGTAATAACCAATGAGGGCATTGAAGCGGGTGGCTTACTTGCCGAGCCTTCTTTATCCGCCTTTACCTTATGATAGAAAATTTCATTACCGATTTATTCGGGACGTTTACCATTGCTGCGATATCACATAGAATTTCTCCGATCTGAAATGGCCTCCTTATTGCGGTGGATGACTCTACTCTGTATACTCTTTCAAAGGATTTTCTGATAGAATCTGGCCTCTCTGTCCTTCTGAAGGATCTGGAAGTTTATCCCATTTGAAGCTTTTTATCAGGGTTGTGCTTATCTATCGATAAAATTCCCATATATTTCTATCTGTACACAATAACTAACGAGTATACATTGGCTTCCTTCCGTTTTTGATCTAATTCTTTTCTTTTCATATTGTCAATTGCGTTCTCAAGTAATTGTCCACAGTGGAACTTGGTGTCCGTCATCTTTATATACACACATTGGTAAGCCGTGTTCTATGGGAATAAATCATTTCATCGTTGCCTGTGGTCTGTTATTTCGGCTCAACTAGCCGAACGACTCTCTGTAAGTTTGAAAGTGCACCAACTAAATAATGAATCTTTACGAAGTCGACATATTTTAGGGCTCTTTTCTTACTTTTGCGAAACCTACCCCGAGTATTTAATTTTTGTGTGCAGATGTATAGATGGTGCACATGATGGTACATCTGATATAGACAGTGATATGTGGTTTGTGCTGATGATACAATTGGTATGTGCTCAAAGGATATATATATTTAATTGGCACATTTTTTATATGAAGGATGCAAACTGCCTAGATGGTATAAATAAAAAAATTCAAGTTTGTATTCGATGGCAGAGATCGATGAATGCACTTTGTAGAGGTGATATTTATACATATGAAAAGCAAAGGAAAAAGGTTTTTTCAAGATTTTTTCCAAGAAGTTGAATCACCATATGCCATTACATTCGAATGCTCTAACCCCTTGAACACAATGCGCATGCTATATCAAATAAGCTCATTAATAAACCAACGGACGCTGAAAAATGTCGATATGCAGGAAAGTCGATGGAATTTGAGCAAAAAGGTGGCGAATGAGGAGATTATTCTGACAACGTCGATAGTGGAAATATTTCAATTTGTTACACATATTAAATTTCCCTCTATAAAACGTTTTCAGACCACCATAGTTCCCTTCGATTATTTTAATTTCATTAGTTATTTCAATTTAAGTCACTTCAAAAAAAAAAATGTATCTTAATTGAACTAATGCAACAGTCGGCGAATCATTATGTAAATCATTTATGGTACAAATTTCGCAGAATTTTTTAGACAAAACGGAAGTAAAGATTGTGTTGGCGCACAGAAATCAATGATAAAATTCTCAGCAAACAATCCTACCCGATGAGTAAAAACAAGCTTAACAAGCATAACTTTAGTGACTTATTGTTTCCTATCTCGATATTACATGCTGCTCTGTTTGTTGGTCTGCTTATCGGTCTGCTCGTTGCGTTGTTGCAATTGGCGAATTATAAAAGGTATGGAAATGAAACTATGCAGGTATTAGCTACATTCGAATTGACCACTCATCCATAATTTTGAAGCGATTCTTCATTATATGTTCGTAAAATTCACAGCAGAACACGTCTACTACTTTTATTCAACGAATGAGCTGATGTGTTATGGATATTAACACCTTATACGACCGGTCGCCATTCTATGAAACTCAATAATCAATGCTAATGTTTAGATTATTCTTTGAACGGCGGTCTGTGTAGTCGATTGGCCTGTGAAAGCATTTAACGCATTCATCTCGTTTAACATCACTTTTGATCACTGTTGATCTATGCTATCAAAAGCTTGAACTGATATGCAATGGAAGGATGACCTTATGTAGGCTAAAGAGTTTCCGGATGGGCCTATCGAATGGATTCACGATAGNAGGGGGGGGAAGGGGTGGGGGGGATGGGGAGGCGATTGAAGAGCGGTGAGAGCGGAAAATGGATTTTGTGTATCTGCTTGCACCGCTAGAACATTTTTTTTTTTTTCAGAATCATTATGCTTAGATGATCCAGATAATACTCCATGTTTAACGTCTGCTACTCTGCCTCTATTTCCCTCAAAAAAAAAAAAAAAAAAAAAAAAAAATTCTTGCTATAACTCATAGATCCATATATCCTTAATTGGCTGAATATAGGCGGCAAAGATGAGTGACGGTAATTCTTTTAATTATTTGGTAGAAGAGGGAAAAGGTTGGTGGAAATCTTGAGGAAGGAGTTGAGATTAATTTGTATTGAGGTAAAAAGAGGTGCAAAAGTGGGTGTTATTGATATAACACGTTTATTTCAAATGCAGCTTAAGTATACAGTGCTATATGATTTAGCATTGAATGAATTGTTTAAGCAGCCACACAGAAAAGCGGAAGTTATCTTTGTCTGAAGACACAACTCTGCCATGTTATCTCTCTGAGACACATCTTGATTGCCTTTGATGTCGAATGGCCCACTTCACTTGCCCAGGTATATAGTCTATGCCATCCCTTCATAGATTTTAAAAATCCTCTGCCCTCCTTCCTGATGAATTTCAACGCGCATTGAGAGTCTTTTCTAAAATCACGAATTTCCATAGCCAGCAGAATAATCCATGCATGCACGCACCTCTCTGCTACACGTGTTGCTGCTTGTTCTTCCTTTTTTTCATTCCGCGAATATTTTTTCGGGTAAAATACCCCCACTGTATGTGTGCTGACATCAATAGCATCAACCGTCAACTACCGGGGCGGAAATTGCGTCGCATCTGGTTGGGCTGGTGGAATATTGTTCACGGGATGTTTTTACCTAGGTGTGGTGAATTTAGCCCTTGCTCACAACGTTTTCCACACTTCCACATTTTCATGCATTCATTCACCCTAGAGCGATCTTCTGTGCCATTCTTCGTGTTGATTTACCAACTTCCACAAAGTCGTGGACAGTTGAAAGCGACAGAAAATTTGTATCCGTTCTACCATCGGTGAAGTCACAGAAAAGAGGAATCTTCTTTGGAAGAGTTTTATAGGTGTTCGGGTCGTTTAAATACGAAGGCATTACTCTGCATTTCTATTATTACTGGATTAGCATTGAAGTTGGTTGATCAAATGAAGGCAGGGACACATATCATGCTAAATTTGATCCACTATGCGTCCCTATTAGTTCCATTCAGTAATAGCTATGATGTGTTTTCTCATTTTCTTCAAACAAGACTGCTCAGAAACCTCTCAAACAAGACAAATACCGTAATTTCTATAACCCCCCCCCCCCTTAATCTCACCACTAACCATTTCCTTAGAATCTGCTACCGAATTTTTTGAAAGTCCACTTCAAGAAACACAATCCTCGCTGTTTTTGCATCATCATAGCGTTGTTTATGTCGTAGCAAATCGTCAATTAAGAAGTTATTCGCATTCAGTATGGCTTCTTCCACCAATATGAACATGTGGGAGGAGATTCATGCGGAGTGATATCTTAGTAAATTTCTCCAAAGTTTCAAGAAGATATTTTTCAGGAAGGAGATCCGCGATAGGTGATCCATCTGCAGGGTTTGCACTATATCTAGAAGGACTGCTAGAATAAGGATACTCATCCTATCCTGCCAACAATGCTGGTCGTATGGGATTGTTTCGTAATGCTTATATCGCAGGTGAGTAGTTGTAGCCACATGTTTTTGGACTGCAGTGTATTTCCAATATTCGAGAAATAATTAGGGAAGCTGCTTGAAAAGCATAAACTAAGCCGCTTTCACGATGCAATTGAGTGTTTGCAAGGAATTTTGCTTCGTGTATATTCTCTTTGTAAGTGTGTTTTCCGACGATCATGATATGTCGGAATATACCGGAGAGAAATTTGGCAGTTAGGGAAAAAAATATAATTTAGAGGAGACGGTTGGAAACGAAAAAGGTTTTGCAACTAAAGGGGGGGGGGGGATGCTATACACTGCGATAACGTAATGTCAGTTCCTTTCTTGAAGGCAATCAGGGCGCAGTTTTCAAAGGCACATTACAGCGCTGTCTTTCTCCTTGAACTTTAAAGATTTTACACCTTTCAGTTGGTCGGCATAAGTCACAGAAGTACCGCTGTGAGTCTTATGTAGACAGAAGTAAGACGAACACCACAAAGGTAGCTAAGTATTGTATTAGAGAGAGGAAGTTGTTACGCAAAGTTGTAAGCTAATGTTGACGCAAATGAAGTTTTGTTGTCACATTATCGCAGAGTATTACATGAGTTGCTTAAAAGAGTTCATTGTAGATTTTGTTCTTTTTATTGGGATGGTTATTTTTTATGAAGCAGCTATTTCGCGATTATGAAGTTCATCAACGTATGGTCCAGATCCTATTCTCGATCACATTTGCCCTCTCGTGCACTATGTTCGAATTGATTATCTTCGAGATTCTTGGTGTCCTTGAACCCACGTAGGTCATTCCTCATTATTTATTTTCATTCAAAAGTAATCATTTCGCAAAGATCTTTCATATACCTATGTCATTAAATAGCTTATCCATTGGCTATGACACCTTTTGTCTAAGTGCAATCTTAGTCGTGGTTATGAGGTGAGTGCGGTATAATAAGAATTTCCCCCACACATGAAGCTTCCCCTCTTGTGATCGTAGAGTACTATCGTGAATCCATTCGATAGGCCCATCCGAAAAGAAAGTGATGATTTCTGCTGAGCTCAACTTATTGTCAATGTACGTCATTTTAGTGGATCCGTCATACACCACACACCAATAGATCTATGATATTGGTTATATTTTTGGATCATCGCAAAAGAATTACAAGTCACAATGCTGTCAAATATACAACACAAGTCGTTGTTGTTGCTTTCAGATCACGATTCTTGCATTGGAAATTGGGCTTATATTCGATTCTTTTCGTGCTCATTGTCGCACTTCCTATCTATGTGTCGTATTCTATATTCACTTCAGTTCCCTTCGGTGGGTTTGTTGTTCAAAGTGATTCTATATAACTACGACAGTTCAGCGTAGATTGCACAATGTTAATGAGGCTAATTTGTAGTTTCTCAAAGAAGTTGGCGAATTTTTCAGGGAATTGGGAGATTATTGAGTGCGAAACATTTTCAAAAACAATCTTTGCTGCCATATATAAAAATGTTTCTTTCTTCTATTCATAGTCATAATAATAGGAGATTTGCTTTCAGTTCGTCGCAAATGGCTTTTGCCTCTAACGATGACGTCTTGGATGGTGTTTATTTATTTTTTCTGGAAGACAGGAGATCCATTCCCAATTCTTAGCGCTAAACATGGTGATTTTTTCTTATTTACGGCTTCCTCGCTTTATTTTTTTTTCATTTATTGTCGTTCGTTTTTTTGAAATATTTATTGACGATTTGTTTTAAATATGTTTATAAGTGTATTTTCTATATATACAGCACAATATCTTGTTTTCATAGGTTATTTATGGACAGCTTCTTATTTATTTATCTGTTAGTTTCTTATGGGAGGGAAGAGATGAGGATCGAGAGAAAAGCGAAGCACTTTTATTTCTGCCATTTGGATTGTCCTCATGGTATAGAATCATCTTCCATACCGGAATCCAGTTTTGTTGGCTGATTTCAATTTTGCTACAATTCCGCATCATTATCTTATCTACTGAAGCTGTGCTATTGTGTGTATCCTCCTCTGAAGCAGTTGTTTGATGTTTGCTTGTCATTATTTAAGCATAAAGCTTTCTTTCCATTTAGGCATCTTCACAATCGAGCAGGCGATCTCACGTGTTGGTGTAATCGGAGTAACTGTGATGGCTATCCTCTCAGGTTTTGGTGCAGTGAATGCACCCTATTGCTATATGACGATATTTATGCGACCGGTGGGTAGCGTGCATATAGCGCAAATGGAGCGTAAGTTGATGCACACGATGGAGATGATTGTCGCGAAAAAGAGACGACTCTGTCTCCTCGAGAAGGAAGTCGCTCATAGTGCGTTCACAAGAGGTTGATTTCCTTATTTTTTTATTTTCATGTTTTTTGCAACGATGTGATTCTGTGATTTGAAATATGTCTTTGTTATATATTTATGAGAAATCACTTGGGTTGCAACAATGAAGTTGTGTTCTTTCATTTCTAATCCTAGTTGCTATTGGCTGCAAAAGCTTACAATCCCATTACTAGATAGGTAAAGCGGTTATGAAACTGAATGTTGCATTGTGCAAGCTGTCGACTCAGCTACTGGAAAATATATCCACTGAATTGAAGACAGCGTTATGTAGCCATTATATACGGAGAGCAAACCACCGTGTTGTGAATGTAGTGTGCTTGCAGTCGATAGATCACTTTATAACACTCGAAAGGGGAGTGCGTCATTGAGCAAAATCGTGACGGACGTAGAGGGTTATATCTGTGAACGGAGTCGTTTACCTTTATTGCATGTTTGATTGTATATAACGAGTAATACTGTTTGATTATATTGCATTGAGCTGACTGTATATTAGGTTTTATTTATAGGCAGTGAAAGTCAATCTGGTTTATTTCAAAGGCTGTGGGGTTCCGTATCGTTTTCTTCGAACTCTCTCAAAGATCAAATAAGGTAATCGAGCATTTGTGCTCAGTTTGGTATGAGACATTGCAGAATGAGGGTAGATATTGGTTAAAGTGTTGCGAGATAGATTGTATACTGCAGTTTATTTAACACAAAGGTGATTACATCCTTTTTCAGGAGTGCTGATGTTTGCGTCAGATATTAGGTGTTGGCAGGTACTTCTCCCATGTACGGTAACATTAGTTTGGTATCACTGCAATAAGAAAGAGCGGCGGGTAGAATCGATTGCAGTGGGATAGCTATTCAGAGCATTTGTCGGGAATTGCATATTCGAATTCGGTGTGCTATTTGGCTTTCTTTTCGCAAATAGGGGCAGATGTTATTGTCGCATCACTGACCATTGGTACTGTTAGGATTGGGGGGCGTGAATTGCGAATGTGGTGTTGTGATATCGATATGTGTGGTTGTTAATTTTACTGCATCGACATTCCTTGTCTAATTACTCTCTGGTTTAATGTTGCCAATATTACACATTTTTACACATTAAATGGATTCGAAGAATTCTTAATCGCTTCAATGTTTTCAATTAATGAACATTTTTGTAGTACACTGAATATGGAGATCGTTCCGCTTGAAGAACTAAGTCGATATCTTTTTCTCGAGGTTGTCGAACTGAGAAATATGAAGGTAAGTGCAGTGATAAAACAAAGAGGAGGGGGTTAATGCTATTACGTCAGAGGGTCTCATTCGAGAGCTTATAAATGATACGTTTGATCCGTTGCTGCGAAAGATCACAAAATGCAATATCTTAGGCAAACGAAATCTTCATGATAAATAATTGAGCAGTGTTAAAGAGTATTCCACTTTCGAAGTAACATTCTGCTCTTTGAAAATTCTGAAAATGGATTCTTTGATTGACGTTTAAAGACATTTGAAAAGGAAATGATCAGTGCTGCATTGAAGAGGGAATGGTGCTATAAGCTGAGTGACGTCATCAACAAATAAGCTTTCGATTATAACTTCCCAGATTTCCCACTCATATTGTTCGGTTTAAGACAACAGTACTTGTCAGGTAAAGAGAAAAGAACAGTGCTAAGTGATTATAATTTCATTGAACGATAATATACTCAAAGAAGAAAGCGTCATATCCCATTCCAACTCTATAGTATTATTCCTATTCCCGTATCCACTGCATGACACCGCTTCAAGCAGACATTATTGAAGGATCGATTGGAATATAGTAAGACATGGCAAGGTCAATATTTCAATATTTTGGGTCATTTTTTCTCGGTGTATTGTATGTGGAAGATATTTATTTGCACAATAAATATCGTTTTCGATCGTGTTGGCAAAGTCGATCCAGTGACGAGAAGTATCGAAATAGCCGTCAAATATATGGGCTTTCAACTTGATGTAAGATATTTTCCCACTTCTAATGTTTCCAATTTAACAGCCGAATAGAAAGCTCGTTGAGAGTGAATGGATGAGAGGAAAGGGTTCGTTGAAGAGAGGATTTATTCAGTGATTGTCCTCGCTTTACTTTTGTCTATTATGGAATAAGTGAATTGAGTGTTTATTGTTTGTTCTTTACGCAGAGGAAAAAATATTTACTGTTTGTTTACAAAATATTTGTAAAAAATTTTAATTGGGGAACAATTCCATCGGCCGAGTAAAAATTCATAAATTAATGTGGAGCAGATTTGCTAATGCCATAATTGAAAATTTCATAATTTCAACGAGGGAATATAAATGAATCCTATATGTTTTTATTTTTTATTTATGCATATTCCATCATTATGGTCATCTGCAAATATATATTCAGTTCGTTTGCGTTATGTGTTTATCGGTTAAAGGTTCGATTCTGGTCGCAGCATGTATCATTTCTGCTTGTGGGTGTGATCGCTGTCACATCGATCCGTGGTTTATTGATAACGCTTACCAAATTCTTCTACATGATCTCAAGCACTAAATCATCGAATCTCATTGTCCTTCTTCTTGCACAGATTATGGTATGATTTTCGATGTTTCATCTTCACAATATATAATAATTGCAAATGTAACCTCTAATTTTTGATCAACAGAATTAATGATAAAAGAAAGTCGTTGGCAATAAAGGGAGCTTATTGGTGTGTGTATGTGCTCCGGGCATGATGTATAAAATCTGCAAAGGGAAATGCATGTTGCTGAAAGGAGTATCAAGTAAAATACATACGCATAAGCAGTTAATCGTTGCACTAAATCAAAATGAACTGAAAATATGTTGTTTATTGTTTTTGCCAAAGAAAACCTCAATATTGTAGTGACACATCTGTTGATGTTTTAACTTCAAGCAAATTATTGATAGAATCTTTGTCCAGAAGAACTATTCCTTTTCGATAAACCGGAAATGTTAGCAGGAGGCAAGGTGAGAGTGGTTTTTTAGCTTTCATTTCGATGGATATTCGATGGATAGCCAATATATTTTAATGGGCTTTTTCATATTTTGAACAACTATTTGATAGGATAGCAAAATCAATGCTGAGATTTGTTTTTCTTTTTCGTTTTGTAGGGAGTATTTCCCTGCTGCATCCTCTTCTTTCTCCCCCACCTCCCATTTACCGATTTTCAGTGACTTTAGTGATTCATCTCGTCACGAAATTAAAAACTAAGCAATAAAATTGTTACCGTTGGTGGAATTTCAGTGGTCGGCAAATTCTGAGCATTGACAACACTCGTTGAATGGAGAAAACATCGAGAATTTCGCCATTCCTGTTGATTTTTCCTCAAAAATCTTTAGGCGTTCTGTTTTTTTTTTTTGGAGNGGGGGGGGGGTGTTTGGTTATCGTTTGATTGCATCTCACTATCTGAAAATCCCAAAATTAACGGCTATCACGATCCTTAACAGTCGCGAGGTTGCAGTTCCAATCAGAATGTTTTTGCTTCTATCGACAAAATTGATGAGTTTATTGCAGGGAATGTATTTTGTTTCAAGTGTATTATTAATGCGAATGAATATGCCACACGAATACAGGTTACTTTACTTTCGTTGGCAGAAAAATTATGGAAAAATATTCCGCGAGGATATTCTTTTTTTTTTTTTTGCTATTTTTGCTTTATATCCTATCAAATTTTTGTGAAGTGAAACTGAAACAACTTGATCGTTTAAAGATAAATTGCCGACTGAAATGATGATATCGTGAGTGTTATATGGAATCGACATCAGAGTTGTTCATAGATATTCGGAAATGAATGATATGCTTCGAGTCGTTATACTATTATCTCTGAGAAACTATAGAAGGCAGATAATCAGCCGTAGAAGTGAAAAAATAAAACGAAATAAATCTGATTATTGCTCCGATTTTAAAAGTTTCCGTCGTGAATGTAGTTAGATGCATTCCGCTTGGAAGGTTGTGATCGAAACATTATTCAGTGGATAAAGCTAATTTATTCCTTTCCATCTTCTTGAGTATGAAATTTTGTAAGCTTGGGGTAATCCGATAGAGAAAGGGGTTTTATCCTGTCAGTGCTGATGACTTTATCCTCTCAGTTGATGCCATGACTTAGATGGGTATTTTGATTGTCTTTGAGAATTGTGCATTTGAACGAAACGGAAAGCTGCATTGTCAAATGATCGTTGCATTTGGCATAAATCTTGCTCAATTTCAGGTCAATAATAACTGAAGTATTGGGTGATCTGCAATTTAATTTTTATCATCGATGGTTCGACGTAATGTTCCTAATCTCAGCGCTTGTGAGCATTGCTTTTCTTTGGTTGGCACATAAGCAAACTCCCATCATGAGTGACTCGTAAGTGGGCCAACTTCGAGAGAATAACTGTTTGGCTTTTCCGATTGGTTACCACAAGCTTCATTGCTTCGAGATGATTCTCTGATTGTATAAGAAACAATGATGCTTTATTCATTCGAATCTTTTATGTTGTCCTGTAAACAGACCAATGTTGCAAGATGTACTTCGCACTTTTTTCGAAGATTTG
>JAARMF010000031.1:60049-75522 GCA_022844705.1 Toxascaris leonina | reverse complement strand
ATATATATATATATATATATATATATATATATAACATATTATATATATATATATATATATATATATATATATATATATATATGACACAACGGAACCTTATACAACGCCTCAGGCTTTGCCGACAAAACGCCTGTCCAAAATAATGCAAGGAAACCAATGGTCAATGCATCCTTACCTTTCACGCATAAATGTCAAGCAAAATTCCCACTAACTTCATCAACTCACCACCACAATTCTTCGTATCTAATCTTTCGCACTCGCCATTCGTTGTAAATTGGCCAATCGTTCCTCTTCAAACCATTCCAAAAATTCATTTACTTTCGCCTTCCGCTCTTCATCTATCAATTCCACATTTTCTTCATCGATTTTCTATAAATAAAAACACAATTATTTTTAAAAAAAAAACCCGAAGTTTTAATTTCAAAACCACAAAAAATAAGAAAGAAAACCAACATAGGTTTTAAAAATGTGGGAAAATAACCTGAATGAGAGAATAGTTATATTGATATCCAAGCACTGCTTTACACAAATGCCAAAAGTCGAAATCTGGCCATAGAACGTCATCGAAATGAATGTAACAATTTGAACACTGAAATAGCAATAATCCGACAATATGTTTAACTCACTCTCCATCTAATGACCCGAACCGAAATTGCAAAAGAACCAAAGACGCTACTGCATAGCACTTGAGATGGACAGAAAATAAACAAAGTGATAATCTGCAAGCTTCTAGGATTGAGGTTTGGGGGGGGGGGAGGAGGAGGAGGATGATGACACAGAGAAGGGAACGAGAATTACTTTCGTCAAGTTCGGAAATGAAAGAAAGGATGGTAAATAATGTGAAGTCTATTTTGACGAAGAAATAACAATAAATTTTATCTCAGACACAAAATGCACAATCCTCCAACCTCTGATCGCTCACATTTTGTGAGTTATTAAAGAACGGATGGCCTGAATTTATGCTAATTATGGCTTCTCCAAAATTATGACTCTAAAAAATTGACGTCCTCGAAAAAAAAGTACAGAAACTGATATCACAATCCGAAACAAATAAAACAACTCACCTGCCAAAGAAGGAAATCACTGAGTCGCTTTTCGCCACTCGTCCTTATCAACAAATCGGGATTCGCCGATTTGTGACTATCCAAACAATGCGATATTAAATATTCGTTTATATCACTTTCCTCTAATAACCCTTAAAATGTTCGTCACATTGCCCAACTATTAAAGAGAGATTAATTCTTTATAAGAAATGACACAGCCATAAAAGAACGAAACGGGATATCACGAGATGCGAATTGCTTTTCACCAACAAAATCGATGCATATTTCAATTCACTAACAGTGCAATTTTTCAAAACCGTATCAATCTAATCATTCGAGATATAATGATCCATGCAACCTTCATCCTACTTCCCCCGTCCCCTCCCAACTCCACAAGCATATCATAAATTTCGTTCGCAAAATTAAATCTTCAGCTTTCAATGTCATCGCCTCCCTCTTTTCAGGAAGAAAAAACGGATTGAGGTGTATTTTCAACCGCAATTTCAATTCCCCTTTAAAATGTGAAAATAATTCAAAGAATCGAACATAAATGAAATGAATACCTTTTTGAACACCACGGCTAATATAAGTAAACGCACGTTTCATTTCATCTTGTGCAGTATACGCAATACACACATTTACGACGCTCCTAAAATGTGTTTCCTAATCGCATTATGTCATTCTTTAAATGTTCTGCACAAAAGAGAGTCGAAAATATCTCCTTTCTTTGACAGTTTCCATACAGTTTAAAGCCTCCGGGGCATATCTCAGCGTATATGACAACATCTGATGCCTCAAAGATCAGAAGCAATTATGGAATCCCACAAAAAAGTGCTGAGAATGCAACGAAACTTCTGGAGTATGCAAATATACTCTGCAAAAGTCGATCATAGATGTTGGACTTACTTTTTAAAATCCTTCGTTAATAACTCGATCTGAGCGACCAACTTTTGTACTTTAGAAGGCAAATATGAGAGATCACCGAAGAAACGAACCGATATTTCTTTTTCTATCAACTTATCTCTGAAATCAACATCATTACACACCAAATGGAATGAGTTTTGAAAACTTTAAAAAGAGCAAACACTTGATTCATCACGAAGAGAGATTACATTTGATTGAGATCAGCTCGTAGAACACAAGAGTTGGACAAGATCAACGTTTAAGCCCATAAACAATTGATGCAAAAGTGGAAAGCCATTGTTTTCGAACCTTTTCCAGATGAATCGAACATCCTCGATTTAAGATCGCCATCAATAATCTTAACAATGAGATTGCAAGAACTCGATTTGTTAACAATGAGGAAGAGAAGGAATTGGGAAGAGAAGGAATGGATGGATGGCCAAACAACGATAAAAGAAATTCTCTCAATATCTCATTAAACATGAACGGACACAAAGACACGACTTTCAGATAAAAGATGTTGAGAAATTGAAGAGATTTTAATCGCATCCAAAGTATAGCACAATGCAAAAATTAATCCACACTGCAGCCTTCCACTTTCTTCAATCCAACAAAATTCAAATAAGTCAATCAGTCGCAATCATCAAAACCTCCCCATCCTTTCCATCACAAATCACCACCCTCACATCAAACGTTACTTTCCAACTTTTTAATATCTGACGCAATATTTATGTCTGTTAAGGGCATCAGTTTAGGCATCAATGTATTACGAGACCACTTCCTCTAACATTAGTGCACAGAAATCATATCTTCTTCTTTAAGTCACTGAAGATTAAAGTCCTGTAATTTACAGATATTCCATCTAAAAACGCGCCGCATGCCTTCTCTTTCCTCCTACTCCCCCCCCCCCCCCCTCCTCAATCAAATTCCTCATGCAGGCATTGCACGTTAAAAGAGCATCTACTCTAAGAGTCTAAATATATCAGAACATGAATAATTCTCGCATAGAGCTGACCTTCAAATACAACGCAGTAAGTCGATACAGGTATGAATTAATTCCACAGCACAGGAAATTTCATTTTTTAATTTATATATATCGAGATGGAGTTTCTAAATCAGGAAGAGAGTGGTTCTAATCAATGGATTAATACATCGAAACGACTGGTCTTGAAAATGAAGTGATTTATAGAAAGTTACAGCATCAATGTAGTGTGCACTATGGATAAAAACACGTTCATAGCGCTTCTCAAACAATAAACTCACTTCTCATCGAACAATCGCTGCAGTTTATTCTCAAAAAGCATCATGAGACCACCCACTTCCTCTTCGGTTCTATTGAAATTTTCGATACTGAACGCGTAGACTGTCACTTCCTTGACACAGAGTTCGCGACACCATTCCAATATCTGAAAGCTCCTATTCTAATATTTATGCATCGCTTCTAATTATCACTTGATCACTTGATTGACCGGACTATCGAGCGTCGATGACGCTGCCGGTCACAATGCGCTTCCATTAGGGTACTGAGACCCGTGGTTTTGCATTGTTGTAGCCAATAAGTGACGCCACCCCGCTGGCCAGGCGAGCAGGCCTTTTCACCGCTTACAAATGATCACATTGATCACATTGAACAGCTGTGATTTCATCGATTTCGTCGTTGTCTTCATCGATGTAGCTGGCAATTTTTCCATCTTTCTCGATCTTGAACTCGCCGCATCCAAGCAGTGCCATGTAGAAGTCGAAACCCCATCTTGTTGGCAGTCTGCCGCGTTCTTGCTTTCCATATTGCCGTGGCCAGTAGTACATCGCCTGGTGGCCGGCCTGCTGGCGACGTAGGTTTCGGCTATTCGGAGTTTCCTTCTCCTAGCCTTTCTTCTTCCACGAAGTACCTGCAAGGCAGCAGGGGCTGCGATCTTTTTCGGCGGATCGTACTCGCCGTGATGCGAAACCGTCATTGGGTAATGTGACCATTTTTTAAGTGTTGGCGCGCCACCGCCAACCCCAGTCACACCCTGATGAATTTCGCCGTCGGTTGGTTCACGCCTGCTTATTCTGCATATTCGCAGGCGACCGTCATATCTGACGGTCCTTTCGCGACCCTTCCACCATGTCGAGCTGAGCGGCAGGAAACACGACCGCTCAGCAACCACCCGCCGACGCCGACAACCGCTTCTAATTATACACCTTATAATATATTTGGAACGTTTCCATATTTCTGACAAAAAGACAAATGTAATAAGACGCTTCAGACAATACAGCGATCGTCAACTAATGGAGTGGCTATGCATAAGAGCTCAGCTGAAAGTCGTTTTAAGGCACTCTTTCATGACTTGTTCTGGTGATATTGATATCGTCTCAGGGTAATGAAATACATACCGAGGCAAAACATCCATTAATGATGTTCTGAATATTATAGGCGAGTTTATATTCTCATTCTCAGAAATTTAAATATGAATAATGCTGAGATAAAAATAATATAAATGATGTAGTGAGAAATCTTAGATAAACAAGCAAACAGCATCTTCAGTGCGTTAATAAATTAAGAGAGTTGCCCGTCAGTATCACCGCAGCAAACACAAACAATCTTCTAGCCTATACTAGAATGTTTCAGGCAAATTGAAAGAAAAAGGCATAAAAATCGGAAATCTGTCATTTATAAAGGATAAAAACAAGTTTAAGAAAAGCGGACGCAAAGAGCGAGAAAAATATTGTTCCGAATGAGATGTAAACCTTTGTAAGCTGGTCGAATCCTTTCACGTGACCATCCAAAACAGATGAATAGGAATGCGATCGGGCATAACGTCGATTGCCATCCATAATGAAGGCGATATGTTTCGGCATAGGCCCCGTCCTCATAAGCTTTATGAGCGCAGCTTGCCACCAAACCCTTTCGGGCACAGAATCAAACCAACCATTGCCTTCTGATCGCATCTACCACCTCACCTCAAGCTTTAAAATCTTTTTGAAAGACAACGAACGGAAACGTATTTGCAAACTTATATTGAAAATGCGGCGCTAAATGTGAAGTGAATGCCCCAAAACAGTGATGTATACGCCGTTCGATGATACGACGGACGCGGTCGTGCCTATTTACATGCGTTGTATCGGATTACAGCTTTTTTGTCAGCACGACAATAATCAGCACCCCACATTAGCGTGATTCGCCTAAACAGTGTTGTATTTGTACTGTTGAGTGTCAGGGAAACTGGGATGTAGATGTCCCACGGCGCAAATGTCACAAAAGAGCGATCACAAATTTGGTGACTTCAACACCATTGTTTTCACTAAATAGCGGAGGGCTTCCACATCATTCATTAGAGATTGTCTGATCTTGTTTCTAGCACTCTTCTGCATATACACATTACCTCGTCATGGCAACTTCCAATCTCAAAAGAACTTACAGAAATTTGAAGCTGCTATAAAGTTTGTATACACTAAAATATGAATGCAATAGTCCACATATTAAATGCTTTTCAAATGTTTACGAAAGTGACTGCTGTGACAAGTGAAATGCAATAAGTGCATTTTATCAGATTGTCATCTACACCTCCACCCATATCACAACTTGCAAATCGTCCCCCAACCAGAAGAGGTTAAAGAAAAAACCACTCGATGATATAACGGCGGAAGTATGTTGATTGAAAGAAGTGTTCAGCTTGGCATACAAATTACCGACATTCCCTTTTCAACAACAGTTCAGCAAAAGACGCATACACTGAGGTGTTTTCTTCACAACTGTCGCAACTTCACGATTCCTTTTCAGTTTCATCGAAGAACATCTTGACGTTATTGCATCAACANCCCCCCCCCCCCCCCCCCCCCAATCCTTCTCCTAACCTCAAACGATCAATACAACCAGTTTAAACGGATCACGGAGACAAATCTCGTGTTCCTGACGTCAGATTCAGTCATCAAAAGAAAGGAAAGTTAGAGAGATGACGGTGGATGACGATCAGACCCGAGATGAGGAATAAGAATGGATCTCGTGAATACTACTATGAACAAAATAAACATTAGTAGCTCCCTCTCTCCATCGAAAAAAAGACCGCCATACAAATGCAACACGACGATGAATCGTCACAACATGGAGTGAGCAAAGACCACTTTACGAGTGTTCCGCATTCAACGCAAACATTATTGTGCGCAATCGATCATATTTACACAGCAAATGCCACGTGGCAAATATGCATTGTCTCTGAATCGAGAATGTGATATGTGTGTTGATAAACACTGAAAAAATAAATGATTTGCGACACAGCTGTCGACTGTTTTTTAGAGGAAAATTCAACACATGTGAACACATATGTTGCACTGTTATTATCAAGAAATTTATATGTCACTAGCAATATGGTGCTAGTCAATCCTCGAAAACGATACGAATGCTTCAGCTCCTCGATCACCATCAATATACTCGTACTCGACTTCACTGCAGTCACACTCACGCAGCAAAAATCACATCAAACAACTCCACATAGCAACCGGTGGAGATGGAAACTTATGAAGAGATTTAATAGAAATATCAATGAGAGTTTTTATGGTTATACGATGTGCTCAGCCTATATATGTTTCGATGTGTACAATTTGATTGATTCTGCACTCAAAACTAATGAACTCGAGCAATGAAATAATTACCAATTTCTATAAAATAAAATCAATTGTTTCGTTAATATATAACGATAAACTACATAGGTTACATTCTCATCAGTGTTGATTTCACCAATAAAATCAACAATAAGAGATATTTGAAAAGAATAATTCGAGTAAACGATATATGATCGAAGTAATGTGAAAATGATAGAAACGATGGCAAACATTTATTCGAGGGCATTCACATAATCACTGATGAAATTACTTGTCATCGAATGAGTTGAATGGGCGATTACAGTAATCATCAAATAAAAGGACATACTTGAGATACACGTGTTGACACGCATTCAGCTGATTACGCCCGTTGGTAGGAAATGTTTCTGAGCACCTTCAAATAAAACGAATGATAATGTCGATTCTGCTAGGACAACAATACGGCACAACGAGATGATTTCAAATCAACAATAAAAGTCACAATCGGATTGATCACATTCCAAATCAATTATATAAAATTACCCTAATCGACCATCAAACAACCTCAGATCGGAACTGAGATACTCGTCATCAGGCTGCCATCCACTGCAGATGCGTCCGATAATTCGAATAGCCCCTAATCACTCCCACCTTGATAATCGCTTCGATTCGTCTCCAAAATTTACTAATTGATAAAAGATAACAGTAGGCATGGGTGCACCGCTATTATGGAGACATCCCCTCATGAACGCATCATCGACTAGCAGATGAGAGTTTATCGCATCAAATCCCAAAGAATATATTCGCCTTGAAGTTCCACGAACTCATTTCCACTGTGCAACCGACTGTCCGTTATCCAAGACATGTTGATACCGAAAAATCGTAAATTTTATCTTCTAGGACCTTCAAACAGAGAAGGATGGACACAACATTTGCGGACTACACTAACCTCTTCCATTCCCTTACCTCTCCATCATCCCAGTCGGATTCCGGAACCTTTCAGATACACAGCACCGATCTATGCGAACTTTCACAAGCAATACAAACTCCGAGAAGGAATAGAGAACCGAACAGATAAATAACGGAAGCCAAAGAAAAAAAGGGAATTGATATGGTGCTCTGAAAATAGAAGCTCATCACTTCCTCAAAACACGTGGCCCATAGAGCAGCAAATAGGCACAATGCCAATCGCCCCCACCCGATAGTCTCAAAACATCTTCGCTCGACACTGGCTGCACCTGTAAATTGAAAACACTTTCAGTGCGACTCCATGATTCTTCAATGATTTGTTACATCGCTTTCGAGGCGAAGCAAAATCGCCATAACCTCCTCACTACTATATTGGAACCAAATTCAAAAATTTCTCCTCCTTTCCCATCTCCTTCGGAAGTGCCAACAGTAAATTTATGTCAAATAACCTTATTTCAAATGCGAAGTTTATACAAAAACCTGTATGGGGACTACGAGTCAATGAAGCCATCAATGCGAGATTTATTCAAGTCATTCTAATCTCGTCAAATGTAGGTGGCGAATGTAAAACACTCACTCAACGGCCTATACCCTCCCAACATCTATCTACTCAAAAATTTTCTTGAATTCTAGAAAATACTGAAAGAGAAGAAAGTGAATCACTATAAACGGGCATACGTCATCATCATCGCACATAGCCCAACGATCGCCCTCTATTCGCACCCAGCCCACATAATGGCCACTATTCGATGAACGACCCTTATGCGTTATTACACCCTGAAATCGACCAACACAATCAACACAGAACAATGGCTCATTGAAGAAAAGGGATGTTTTCAAGAAAATAGTCCAGCTACTAAACTCTTACTTAACCGATGCCTTTCCATCTGACCAAGGTTCATGAAACCGGAATTTCCCTCCGCAAGTTACGAGCTTTCCCACCTTCTCTTCCTCCCCTTCCACTTCGCGAGTAGGAAAAGAAAGAAGAAAGAACGATCAATGAAGATCAGAAAACAATGCCTGTAACGCTTTCAATAATTGATTTCTTACCTAGCATCCCTAGTATACGTTGTTCCAGCAACATTCGAATTATTACGACTGCAGTAAATGACAATTACTTTTAAAAAATTTTATCACCCTCAACGAATAAAAATGTCCATTTGGACTGCATTCACACTCAACACCGGCACTCATCTCAATCCCTCTCCTCTTTTCCCTTGCTGAGAAAAACGACGTTCACAATTATTCAACCCACTCTCCCTTCTACCCTTTGTCAGTGACAGTACATCACTCCAGAGTGCAAAATAAATTAGTAACAATTCACAGCAAATCGATTTAAGTGATCAACCTGCAGCTCGTAAAACCCGCTATTATTCGATCCAGGATCGTCCTCGAAACTAAATGGAATAGCCTTTTTCTCCTCCTCCTTCGCAGCGCTTTTTCCATCCTCAGCTGGAGCTTCGCCAGTCTTTGACAGTCTCAGTTGCTCGAGCTTCTTATCTTCATCTTCCTAATTTGGAAATTATGTTATACCACTGCTCTCAACAGCATCAACCCATGTAAAAGTCGCAAAACGAGCCTTATAATTATAGTCGTCATTGTTCAATTCTTTGATTGATCAAAAGGTTATACGAAAACTTCGATTCAGCTGTCAATTACTCGGTCAACTAATATTCAAATGGCATTCACTGGTCAAGTCTGTCAAGAATATTAATAAATATATTCATCCGAACTCTCTAAGCACAATGCACTCTTTCCTCCAACCCATTCACCTCTTCTCGGACGTGCCTGCAGCTCAAAGCAGTTTTATCTCCGTCGTGATAATGACCATTGAAAATTAGAAAACAAAGACGAAAAACAGCATCGAGACGAAATGCCACACATTTAATAATCACGGATTTCGAAATCTCACGACGAATATTGCAAAGGATGAGAAAGCACTCATTCGACCCTTATTCCCCACTTATTTGTGCATCCTGCTTACTTTTATAACGATAAGGGGCCAACCTTGAAAGCTTCGCGCATCGGAATGAGTTTCTCTTGCAATTCGGGAGTGCACATATCGTACATATCCAAACTCATCGGGAATTTAACATCCTTCAGAATCTTCGCGTTTACCTTAAATCCATCAATTACCGTAATGCTATAAAGGTGAAATTTTAGAGAAATATATATACGGCTAATAGCGATTCCATTCAGCCCAAATATCAAAAGATTAGTGAAACTTTCTGCCTACCATTACATACAATAACCTCATCGGCTCCGGTGGGATCCAACTCACATATACTCTCTTTTCATGCAGTCGATGAATTTTATATCGAAAATAAAACCAAGTAAACCTCATAAAATTGTGACAATTGATGAAGACACAAATAGAAGCTTATGAAGCTATTTGGAAGCAACAGCTCCCTCCTCGTTAGTTAAACTTCACAATGTCATTCGACAAGAGAAACTACACCAATTAGTGTCAACTAAATGCATTAAGCAAATATCTCACCTTATCTTTCTCCTTATAGAAGAAGCGAACCATCTGAATCGATAAATAAGCAGGTAGCCGATCAATAAGCGCCTTCTTCTCATATCGTGCATTGCGTCCTAATACTTCGGAATTCTTCTCAATTTCCTCGGTCATTTTACTCTTTATTCCCAATTGCACATATTTCACCTCTTGGCTTAAGAAACAGCTCAGCTGAAATGAACACCTCACATTCCAAGCATAAAGTTACGAAGGAACCATCTCCGCATATATCTTTACACTTTATTCCTATTCGACAACGCTGTTGAAGTTTCTTCATACGTCACACTGCTGATGATGAAGCTCCTCCTCTCCTCTCCNCCCCCCCCCCCCCCCCCCCAACCGAAATTACTCCTCTTGTAGGGTTATCGAATTTAGCAAATTCCGATCCTTCTTCCTCCATCTAATTTTAGAATCCCATTCCTCAGCCGAATTATCGCCCATTTGCATTCCAATGCAACAGCAAAGCTTCAAAGGTAATACATTTACAGTATGAAAGAAATACTAGTTACCTGCAAAAACTTTTCCGTTGAGGTCATAACGGGCTCCGCATCTGATTCTAGGTTCTTCATCTCGACCTTAAATCTGCCCTCCATGTACTGCGTAACGAATGAAGCAGTGCCACTTGCCTCGTTGCCTGAACCAACACATACATCATCAGCGTTGCGAACTCAGCAAAGAATGCTGCAAACTAGTTAGCATATTGCATGTTCTGCTTGCTGTAAATTGGTACATCACATTCCCATATGCCCATCACAGCGGAGACTTTTACTCTCCCTCAGCAACAGCAAAAACACCATTTTCATTAATTGTGAATTCTCACAAACTTTAGAAACAAAAAAAAAAGAACTATTCAATACCGCCTAGTTAGATGCATTTCTTAGACACATACCGGCAGGCACTTTGAGTTGTGTTTGGAATGCACGCAGCACCTCAGTCCAGCATTCGTTCGCATCCTGTTGCATCCACTGACCATGCTCATCACGGGCAGCAAACTGCGGCAACTCATGATGCAGTACCTGTGTAAATAGTGCTGCTTGCATTAATTTTTAGCTGATCAGCATTGCAGTGATATAATACGCATCAAAAATAATCAAATGACAATAAAAAAATAAGCGAACTCCCCTTCTTCGATCGATCCAAAAACATTTAACAAACTCAAATCAACGCTAAAACAGCCGAACCCCTTACTGATGCAATCATCCAATACGTGAACCTATATTCCACTCTACCAAAATATCTTTGCTATACTTTCACTGAAAAAAAAAATACAATTTCTGCTTCATGTGAAAAAACCATCTATCTATTTGCTGCTGTACTCTCAACTAGAAGCTGTGTTTCAATCCTTTTCCGTCCGGTCGAAGCCGCAAAAAACCTTTCCACCACATAATCACTCATCCCTATCACTTACATAACGTACATCCCCCCATTTCCACCGCTCTGTTCAAAGTGATTTTTAACAGACGTCTGTGCAATGGGGGCAAAAAAGAAACAGCTATTTTTCAGCAAAAGAATTTTCACAAAACTTTACACACCAATAACGGCAATAAAGGATGCCACCAGAGTGATACATACTTGAAGCATAATGAGGGGAATAACGCTAGCCGAATTTCTTGCACTCGTGTTGTCCATCATTCGGTAGAGATCCTTCACCGCTACAGTTATTGCTTTTGAGCCTGCGTCTGCACCCGTTGCAGATAAAGCTCCTTCTAATGACTCCGAATACCTGTTTAGTGCCTCTTTCAGCTCCGGTATTGCCTGGAATGGCTTAAGGCCAAATGAACCTGTACAGTGCAAGGCTTAAAGAAGCAATAAAACGAACTACACAGCAAAAATGACTAGCAAACTAGGCGATCGGTTGAAAAGTTGCTTAAAGTGGTATTCTGTGTAAGAAATAACATGCTTGCACAATTTTCAAAGATAGCTCGGCGATACACCTCCAAACGGTGTTGGATCACATATGGCTGACATCAGCTGAACTACGTATGCTCAATTCTTGGCCAGCCGTCACATATTTCTAAACTCCGCACCAAATGACTAAGAATGCCGTCGTAACGCACAGCACATTTCGTTCAGAGCTGCCTAAAAGTGATACTAGTTTTTCTATAGTCTGATGAAAAGCTATTGAAGGTGTGTGAGGATCACTTCTTAGCTATTCATCAACCTTTATAAGCACCGTTCTTCAGCTTGCCAACCGATTAAGAGTTAACACGGATAATGACTTCCCATAATAGGCTCTAAATCAAATGAGGTTAAAGTGATAAAACATAACACTGATAAATCGACAAGCGAAATACTGATAAACAGAAGAAGCAGACGAATTCAGCGTGCAACAACTCGCCTTGAAGCACTGTAATGTGGCATTCATATAGCACGTATTGCCAAGATTCTTTATGCCAACTGGGAGTTTCACCGCCGCTGTTGCCTATAACAAATTCGGCCCTCAATATGAATCACCAACTATGGATTCTCTAATACTTAAACTTAAATAATTACTAACGTAGTAGAAGAGGTTTGGTATGATTTCTTGATGAACGAGGTGAGAGAATATAATAATTGAACAATTTTATGGCATCATACTTCATGAAATATTTGTAACCACAACACCAATATCATCGAAGTGCAGATCAAATAAAAGTGCTTTTCGTTAAAAGGGACAGCTCAATATCCCTCAGAGACAACAAGCTGCCATGCACTTTAAATCGGCAAAAACCAAAACCCTCAACATTCAAATCAGATCGCTTATCAAAATATGCACTATCTCGCAATCAGTCAGTCAAAACGAGTGCTATATCTAAGGTTATCAAACAGCAAAAGTTAGGGTATGGAGAGTTTGTCAGATGTCGAAGGATGCATAAAGCAGAAAGTATGAATTATTTAGAAGATTATGGGCTACCTTCAGCTATTCTGAACCACATAATGTTCATCAATTACCACCGCCACTTATAAAATAGAATATCAACTCCGTCCCAGTTCAGAAGGGACTTATTCAAAGGTTATTGACCTGTTCCCCACCATCTCCGTCCCAACTCCCTCCCATCCCCCCAAATGCTTGAGGAAAAAAAAACGATAAACCACTTACAGTCCGACCACTGCATTGCTAACAGCTCATACTTCCGTAAGCCTAATAACTCCTTACACTCTCATAAAGCTTTCATAACATAGGAAAGCCCCTATAAAAGAATCAAATTTCCACGCAATAATAACGATGAATCCTGCTTAGAGTGATTCATCATAATTACTCAAATTGGTGATATCTAATATGACCATGGTGTGCAATTATTTGATCGATTGGTATACCATACCAAAACATTCACATACTTTATATTGTCAATAGTTGGTGACGGCTGAAGATAAGTTGAGAGGGCTGCGCAATGTTTCAATACGCTAAAGCTTAAGAGGATACTTCTGTAATCAACGTACTTCAGCCTCAGTCATATCCTCAACAAATTGCCGGCGTTGAGTCGGTGCCTGAGGAGGTGCTTGCGTGGTACCCATCATCATAATGACCGCACCATCTGGTAGAGTGATCCCATTCCAACTCTCATCACCCAAGATCTTACCCTTAAATAGAACTGCTTTCATTATGGGATAAATCAATTCACTCAGTGCATAGCTATACAGCACTTCTATCATCTCAAAAGAGTGAAAGCTGAAATTATTTCGCAATAATTAATATTCCGTAATAATATATATTAAATGCTCATAGTGATGCATTATTTGCAAAAACACTGCAGTATCCCAGCTATAAGCTAGTTTATGTGTTTTGAATGAGTTAAGCACCACTGCAAGGCCCATGAGAGAGAGTGCCATAATGCTTGGAATAATGGACACCGTTTCCAAGTTTATACACCGGCAGAGCCTTCAAGAATTCCTAGAGAACCGATTAGAAAACCTGTTTCGAGAACTTTGATGCAGAAAACCGAACGATTAAGCAGGCATCTCTATAGGACCGATCAGAATGAGGTAATTCCTAGTTGGAATGTCTTCGGCATGACTGCGACCAAAGAAGATACCGCTTTTCGTACTCATTGAGTCAAAGGAACCTCTAAATATCCGTCGCTGAAAATTTCGAACTCAACCCGTGATATCGTATGACTAGTGGCTATCCAAATCAAGGTAAAGGCTACCCAAATAGTCGTAACAAATGTAAAATCGACATTCGTGTCCATTATGTTCGAAAACATTTCTAAACATCACACGGTGCACAGTGAGATCTAGCTTTGCATTAACGGTTGTCCCGCAGTCCCCGGAACTACAACATTTGTCTCGTGAAAAGAGAATGAAGTAGCGCTATTAGTGGGAAATTTCGACTGTAGTGGGTAGAAAGAAGGGGCAGTCGGCCCGAGTCACCCGAGCAAATGTTGCGATGGGAAAAGTTGATAATTCTGAGGGAAGCAATGTTCTCGTAAAGGTTACCCGAAGGAAGACCTATTATATGCACGTTCTGGCTGCAAAAATATATTAAAATAAAAAAAACTCAACGTAGGATAAAAGTGCAGAGTAGGCAAAGAAGCTCTAACTAAAATAATTTCTCTCCTCTTTCGTCACAACAGTGAAAAGTTTTACCTTAATCATCACTTTTTGTCGTTCTGGAGCAACTCCTGTGAGTGCAAATAGCTGTGATTTGAAAACGAGAGGTATTTCATTGAGGTCTGCATCTAAGTTCAGCTTCTCACGACCCCACTTCACAGTAACGTTTGGCATGATGGCAATCAACCTGCAATATAACTTCTATATCCATCAAAAAACAGCAGACAGATGCGCCAGCAGGATGAAAAAGATGGCTGATTACAACATAAGGATGTATCTCTAGAGGATTTGACGAAATACATGCACTCCACTTACCTTCACAAGCCGCAGTGGTTCAGATAAAACGCTATATTTTTCGCTATCAGCTTACGTAACCTAAACCTTCTCGGTTTCATGTCAGGTCTAATCCTCCAGCCATTTTGAATGCCACTCGAAAAGACTTGAGGTAAACGGTGCCGACCGCTAACCGAGAATCTAGCCAGACACACACACCAAAACCATTAACCAACACTGCCTCATCAATGCATGCTCCATACTTAAACACACCGTTGAGCCGTTCCCTTCACTTATTCTTGCAAATTATGCAACAATATTTGACTACAGAATTCAAGTAAAGAACTCGAGACATGTTTCAGATATCAAACAGCTGCACCGCCTTATAACTTTAGTCAACCTATACTGCAGCAATTATCAGTCTTAACGAGTTATTATTTACAGGATTCATTGGAAATGAAAATGATTCACATCGAAATGCTATCAAACAAAGTGAAATATATCGGAGAGAGTATAATAAATCGAAACAATTCTCTCACCCGCAAAAACGATAACCGTTTACAACCATCAGAATCAGCGGTAATCATAGCAAAGGAGAGAATATCACTAAAATGTAAAACCGATTGTTTTCAGAACGGGAAAGGCTAGGGGAAGGGAGGAAGGAGGGGGGGGGGAGG
>JAARMF010000031.1:35659-50922 GCA_022844705.1 Toxascaris leonina | reverse complement strand
AGAATAAATTATGGCGATTGTAAGGCGATGCATTGCTCACAAGAGTGATTACAATATTGTGTTTACAAAGCAATTGCAGTATGCTAGTGGATGCACTGAAACAACACATTTCATCGTGATGGAACTCTTGGGAAAGAATCTATCTGAACTGCGACGTCGAGAGTCACTGCAAAGATTTTCACTTCAAACGGTGGTGATGTGTGGAGTGCAAGCCATCGACGCAATTAAAACCGTACATGATGCCGATTTCATTCACAGGTTGTGTGTGATGTATTATTTCAATGGATTACGGTTGTGTGTCAATGCAGAGTCGTATATTTCATAAAGTACAAACAGTCAACAACTGTTATAAAGCTTATTATTAAGCTTATAAAGTTTATACTTGATATAGAGATTAGCAGTGAGGGATATCATTACACTTCGAATTCTTTCTTCACAGTTAAGTGGCGATATCGCTTCATTTCAGCTGGAAATTGGATGTCTTAAAATTTCAAATGTGATGACAAAATGCTGATGTTGCTTAATTATGAGGAGGATGGAAACTGGGGGAATAGAGGTGCAAGCACAGAGGTGTTTATAGGAAAAATGCTTTTATAAGATAAATTGTGAGGCGATTTATATATTGCAGCATTTTTTCGATGATTGTAACATCAAGCGACTACTTTTTAGAGATATAAAACCGTCGAACTTTTGCATTGGAATACGAGGAGCAACAAGGCGCACTATTTATTTGTTGGATTTCGGGATGGTTAGACGATTTCGTCGTGAAGGTGGTGAAGAGCGGAAAAAAAGAGAATTCGCAGGATTTCGTGGAACATTGAGATATGCTTCATTTAATGTTCATCTCGGCAAAGAACAAGTATGCTTTATTACAACAGAAATATGCAACGATACAGCGAAAGAATGATGAGATGAACCCTTTTCCTCAGTTTACTCCTCTGCCATAACTCAGCCAGAGTTCCCAACCTTCTTATGGCTTATACCTGGAATTGCTAACAAAAGATTAAAGCTTGCATTTCCGTTCCGGATGAAGTGCTGTGTAGCCATAAACCACAAAGTACGTCTGCAGCATAGTGGCCTTTTAAACCGTTTAAAGTGGATCGAAACTAACAGTTGCAGCGCCCATATGAAAGAAATTCCTTCGATGTTTAATGTCATGTGTTTAACGAACTTTGTATTAAATGGTTGATCATTGCTTCAAAGAGAATTTCAACGCTGTCTAATGGAAGTATATTTTTCTGTTAAAGATGATTTGATCTGCAACGTCAGAATATTGCACGCTTTTTTTGTTCCCTAACTTTCTTTATGCAGTTTGCAGTAGTATCACAAACAGTTGTTCATAATCGTTCACAGTGTTCATTTCAACCTTTATAATTGAAACAAGGCATATGATCCTCCATAAGGAGATAAAAATGATGCCTGAGGATCATTACTGTCTGCATTACAACCCCTCCCCCTTTCAGTCATTCGAAATCCAAAAATTGAGTGTGTTGAGTGGGATGTTCAGAGTTGAAAAACACATTGATGTGTTTGAAGTATGGTGTTATATTCAGACTCCGGCCGATGACTTCATAAGTTTATACTATTCGTTCGTTGAATTAGGAGAAGGTTCATTGCCATGGAAATCGACGAAAAATTCGAATGAAGTGAGAGAACTAAAGATGGGTACATCATTCGACGATTACTGCAAGTGAGCAAATGTTCGCTGCTAATCATCTTAATTTTTGTCAGTTCGATGTTCAAAATTGAATTAAGTTCAAATGATACTCTTTGAAACACTCAGTCGGATTAGAGGACAGTTGCTAATTGCTTTCGTTAATCATCTCTTCGATTACTCTACAGGTGCATTATAATATACCACAACGTAGTAAAAGTAGCGCCTTTTCCATTTCCGAATAACACTATTTACATCATATAACGATGCACCACCAATCAATAAATTAGTTATCAGAGTGATTCAGAATGTCCACAGCGATTTAGCTCATCGTTAATAATGCAATGAAAATAAGGTTAAAACATGCTCGATGATCGAAGTTGGAATGGGCGTTTGGATATTGTGTCGTGCTTAGGCAGAATTTTGCAGGCATTTACCGAAAACATTCCATCAATTTCTGGAGTACCTTATGCAAGTGCTTGAAAAGAATCAACCTGTCGACTACGATATTCTAAAACAAACTTTGCGGGTAATTTTTTTCTCAAATTTCTTGTAGTTTGGAATTTTCTCTGTCTCCTCTTAAGCATTCGATAGTAGTACTGGAATTGGTTAGATATTACAAATAAAGGGAAATAAAGGGATAGCTTGCTGTTGATCCCCAGCCTACTTTCATTTTCGGAATTTAGGGCCGTTAGAATGTACGGGTACATTCCTTCCTAGTGTCCACGGGTGCGATATTCGCTTGATGTGCGTGTTTTGACTGCCAATAAGGTTTGCTGCATCAGAATCTTTCCTGAGCATCATCATCTATGCAAGGGACTGAGAGAGATGTGTAACGGGACTGAGCCGGTTTATCCAACTATTCTGGCAACAGAACTCACCAGAACAGCGGGGGGAGCCTTTGGAGCGCACCTTCTCGTTTTATTTTTTTACCTATTCTGATCGCTAAAATACACAATAACTTCTTGATGTTTTACCGCTATGAACAATAAATAAACTTTTGTATTTGTGATGTGGCTAATTTTGTTCCTCTCACTGCAGTCGATTAAAGATATTCAGATTTTTAAAGAAACCATTGAAAATTTTCTGTGAACATTTTGATAATTTTTTCTTTATTTCGATGAAAAGTGGCAAAAATTGACGGAGAATGACGAGTTTTTCGCCGTTGCGCTGCTTAAAAGCGATTAAATTATATGCAGTTTGGACGGTTGCGACCGACTAGAAATGAATGGAAAAAGTATGCTTCGAGAGCGTTTTGTGACATAAATTTCTTTTTATTTCGCTTCAGCTTGAGAGGGTATTAAGCAAAAATAACTGAAGTATTGCTGATTCAAAAGAAAAAAAACGGGTCATTGCCTTGGTCATGCATTCGATGCCTATCTGTTTGCTTGCGACGTTTCGGATTCTCGTAACTCCCTCAAAGCAACCTATCACCAATGGAACCGAGAGCATCACAGAACGATGTCGAAGACAGCTTCTCTATTTGCTGCAATTGGACATTGTTTGCTTTCAGAAAAATTTGCCACCTAATTTTAATGAAGCGAAAGCGCCGTTTGATTGGGAGATCATCGATCACAGCGTAGATGCGGTGACAACACACGAATCACAAAGGCTTTAAGATGGTTCCTATTTATATACGATAATGAAATATGAATGCGTAATGCACTTAAAGATGACATCATCAACGCAATCAACGCTTATTCTTTGTTTGTTTCGAATGTTCATTTTTACGCTCAAAAAACTCGATTCCTTTTTTCATTATCCTTAATCTTTATTGTTTATTGCATAATATGCATATGAGAGAGTAGTAAGGGAGAGAAATATTGGCAAGTGAAATGAAAGAATAAATGCGATATAAATTACCATTCTTAAGACTCTAACTCTTTGAGTGAACTATTTGTTGATGAAGTCCCATCACTTTTCGCTTTTTCGAGTCGATTCAATAGCCCATTTATTGATGCTATTATAGATATTTATAAGGCTGCATTTTTGGTGTTTAATACTAAAAAATAATTTTTGAATAGGCAAACTATCGTTTCACTGTTTCTCATTTTATTAACTAAGGTGACACTTCATTAGGAGATCGTCATATGCATATGATCGAACGAATTTTTTTTTGGTTGCTAATGTGAATATTCCACAATGCAATCGTTAATGTTAACATTGCGTTAAATTCCTCATCAGATATTGTCAAAATTAATGGGAATAAACTAAAATGTCCCTTTCAGTAGAAAATATCTGCAGATAGGAATTGTTGATCACTTACAACATTTTCATATCGTCATTCATGATGCTTGAAGGAAATGCGAACTTAAGAGCGAAATGTGCTATTTGTGTAGAGAGTGTGCTATGAGACTTTCATTGTTTTACTCGTTATTATCTTATGTCTCGGTGATTTATGTCTCTAATAATGTAGAGAATCTCAATCATACGATTAGTTGCATCACTGGCATCACGACCACCACCTCCACAACAGTTACCATCATGACACAAATGATGGGTTTCTTTCAAGAAGGTATGTCGAGAGAGAATATTGAGTCCAATCTGGGGTGGTCGATAGCAAAACAATAACTGAGGTGGTGGTCGAGTTGAGTTCGCGAACATCCGTAAATTGCTCTCCTGTAAGCCTCTTATCTCACAGTGCAACCATCATCTAAACCAATGCTTTCGTCCTTCTCATTTCTTGGATCTTATTGAAGAACTTCTAGTGAGGAGATGAACTAGATGAAGATCATTGCATGAAGCATTAACCTTTTTCTCCAAATATAATCAGATTTGGAGCTTATAACAGGCTTGTAACAGGGCTCCATTATCCCTTTTAATTCAACAATTTTTGACTCAATTGTTTATCTGTTTCGATAAAATGAGTTCATCTTTAATTATATTGGAAGGTTGTAAAACCATGATGAAGGTGAAAATTTTCACACTCATATTAGGATTTATTTTCATCGAGAAAACTGAAATGAAGGGTGATAATAGGCGGGGAATTGTTGTCAGAGAGGAGGGACCCAATGTGACTTCACTTCTTATCGGAATTCACAAGAGGTCTGCTCTTAAAATGAGCAGCTGTTTTTATTTTCTGTTAAATATTCGTCGGATTTATATATCTTTATTTGCAGTACGATTGCATGTTGAATAAAGTTTGCTTTGTAATTCGTGTTTTGAGACGTAAAATTAAAGGTATGGAAGATTTAATTAAACCTATTTGAGAAATTAAAAGACTAAGTCTGTTGGTAAGGCTGATACATGAATGAGGCTAAGTGAAACTGGTGGTGCATCGAGATAGCATCATTGATCGAAAGAATTTCCACCGATAGCCAATGGGCGCCGAAGTTTGGTGATTGTTGACGGCTGTGAATGTACGATTCATGCAAACGATGAATCAGCTCTCGATGGAGCCGATAAACGAAATTTACGAACTGTTATCACACTGGTCGAACGCGAACGCACAAGGATACTCAGCGCTCCCGGAAAGGCGTTAGACGTTAAGCCGCAATACTTCACTTTCTACTCCGGTGTTAACACCACCACATCCCATTGCACATTCTGTCCACTGCACGTGCGATCTCAAATGTGCTTGTTGCTTTGGCGTCAAAAAGTTTCTGATCCGATCTGTGGAACGACAACGAATGAAATGTTTTTTGGCATGAAATATAGCTTCTTTAAGTTATGGTGTTGACATGTGATCTCATGAAATGCAAACAGTGTGAAGCATCACATCACAATTATTTGTCACTATATTACTTTCTTTTCATATTTCAACCTTATAAAGTCATTAAATTAGAAAAATTTTTATGTGAAACAATCGTTGTGACACACAAATTTTGTACGTATCCAATAATCACTCATCATTTTCAGTGTAATTTCAGCTTCGAAATATTTCACTTCGGATTCCAAAGGATTATAGCCATTATAGTTTCATTGTAACTTCTCGAGGAGTCAAAGACATATCAATGTGCCAAAGAATTTTCGTGCAACTTTAACTTACACAATTTCGATTCCGCATCATTTGAGTACAAAAGAATTCTTCGTTCGTGAACGCTCCCTAGAACGATTATTGAATATGACAACAACACATTCAAGTTTGTGCGCTTCCACATATTTGCTTCACAAAAGCGCATTATGGTGCTGTAATATCGCCGTGAATGAACGCAATGCTTGAAAGCGTGTGTGACTGCTTGTGCACTACTGGACGAACCACAAGCTCCGATCGGTTAATTTTGATAGACCTCACTCTCGAATGGATAACAGTGTCGTACAGATCTCAATCTGGCATGGGTCGAGAGGCTGAGATTGACTGAACTTCAGATAGTTCGAAGTGAAGTGCATTCGTGGTTCCAAAGATGCCAAGAATGTGCATATATTTTATATTTCCATTCAGCGTCATTTGAATCATAGAAAACGAATGTTCTGTAGACAATTTAAACGAGAAGTCGAATTATTTTAAACATTTAAACAATAATGTGCACACTTCCATCATTTATTGGGACCGGTCGGCCAGCTCAGCGAAATGCAAAAGCAGTCCATCTGAAACGCTATATAATATTTCAGATTTCTGTGGCTTTTGGTGGAGAGGTTTCATTTCAGATATTAGTCTCGAAATTCAGCAATAAACTTTCTTGAATGTTACTGTCCCGAATGTGCACGAAGTTAGTTGACGAAAAAGAAATGTTTCTTATGACTCAACGATAGAAACAATAGGCTCATCGAGGATATAGGAACGCAACACCGATTAAGTCGCCTCTGTAAAGATGCAATACCGAAAAGAACATCGTGAGTGATCCAATAGAGGCGAATGCAACGCATAATTGGTGACAACACAAATTACAACAGCTGGCACGCTCAACAAAGGAATAAGCTGGCTGTTACTAACCTCATTAACCAATTTTGTTGATAAGCATAGAAGGGAAAGCTAGATCATTTCTAGAATGAAAGCACCATATGGGAGAATGAGGAGAGAGATAAGTCCATGATGAAGTGAAAGAAGTCGATGTTGAAAAGTCAATTGCCAAAAGGCATAGAAGCACTCTCAGCCATTCACATTCTTAGTCCGACTTTTCCTGTTCACTTCCTATGTGCCACAGAGGTGATTTGATGGAAAATTGTTCTCTTTGAATGAATTAAGTGAAAACGATCGAGGCGTGAATGGCAAAACACCAAGTAATAAGTGTGGAGGATTCCGTCATCATCATCATTAACACTTTAGAAATACTCTACTCCAAGCCAGTCCTTTCTGGACGTATGCCATATTTCGTCCGATAAACCATCTAGAACATACAGACGGCACATCANATATTTCGTCCGATAAACCATCTAGAGCATATTCACAGACGGCACATCCCTCACAAAATCATACAAACACACCACACGATATGAGTTCAAAGTCCACAATAGCAGAGAACTTCATGCTCAAACGAAGGAACTATTTAGCGCATAAGTTTATGGCAGATCTTTTGGAAGATAGCTGGACGATCTCCTGCGGTGGATGATCAATTTCAACGCAAAAGCCCAGGAATATTCGTTTGAAGGAAGCTGTGGTCAACTACTTTAAATCATCGAAATGGATGGCTGATAATGCAACATAAATTAGGTAACGGCGCAATTTAGATGCATTCGGGATTGAGTATTTGTGAGATTAATAGATGCACATTGACTGAGTTGATTCCTCTTGCATCCTCATCGTTTGCAGGATGACCACTGGCTGAATGTAATTTCCTAATGCTGTCCTTTCTTCACCCGTTTCAATGATTTTGCGTCAAAATCACTGGCAATTGGTATCTCAACGGTGGAGTCGCGAATCTGAATTGAACGCTGCCCTTCCACTGAATTAGTACCACTCTTCCGCAAAATTGATCGCATTGGAGCCGTTTTTGACGATAGCGCACGATGCACTTGCAACTGCAATATGGCTTAATTATGCGACGAGGCGTCTTAATGGAAACCCTTTGAGGGAACCAACTACACAGGTGAAAGGATGACTACTCTCTTATCAATGAAAATTCAATATCTTTTCAAGAGATCTTATATAAATATTAAAAATGATAATAATTGCAATCATAAAACTTTTTTTTCGATGAGTTGGTCGATACTCTTGGCGCAAACGCATATCAACGCTGATGGCAATAAACATTGAGAAATTGGTGGCCGAGCAGAAAAAGGACATCGGTCCACTCGCGTTTGATGGGAAAACTACAGGTTCAAGAACTCACTTGTCTCCTCGCAATTTCGACAACGTCCTCAGGCATATCCTCGCCCTCGTCCTCATCGCTGTCAACGGCAGCCTCAACCGATAAACAAGCCTGCAAATATAGATCACTTACTCTCTTAATTCATCATTGCTCCACAAGTAATAGTACAGTAAAATACAGCATAACATTGTTTTTTGTTACTTATTTTACCATCTATTATTATCTATTAAATCATTATTTCATTTACAGAGTTATATTTTATTATTATTTGTCACTAATTGTTTATTATGCATTATTACTTGCCAGTTATTACGTCATCCAAAACGATCTGCGGTGCAGATAAGTGGAGTTATCCTTTATCAATAAATGTAACTAACTCCACTTATGTGCACCCTTCTAAATCCATCAGGGAAAACGCCTTCTGAGGCAATGTTTCGCAACGTCCCCATTGCAATATTTTAGGACTATTGCAAATTTGAGCATCGAAAGCGAGAGTGATGGACGAAATTGGAGATGGAGAGTGGACGATGGAAGGTAAGCGGAAAATGAAATGGACGGGAAAGATATGGAATCATTCATCCAGGAAAGTCAGAGTGGTTTCTATTCAATTTGCGCAACAGATCAAATGACTCATCAAGTCGGATCATTTTATCGCTTGTTCTTATATCAGGCAGATATGAAGCAGGTCTGGAATTATCATTAAAACACACTCACATATCCACGTTTCTCAATCCCTTCCATAATCCAGTAGCTAAGCATCGTCTTACTTGATACTGCATGTCCATCCACATCGCTTAAATAAGAAACATATGAGGAAGAAGAGAGGTGGAGAGAGGAATGAAAATCAATTGAANATGTCCATCCACATCGCTTAAATAAGGAAGAAGAAGTGGAGAGGAACGAAAATCAATTGATAGAAAACAAACAGCTGCTCTTTGAAGAGGATCTTTGAAAGCGATGTTAAAATCATTCATGCTAGCTTTTGGGCTGAATCTGTTGAAAGACAAATGAGTGAGGCACTCAAACAATTCTCTCATTTACTCCATCATCTCATTTGTTCTCGACTGCATTTCGAAAGGGGAAATTAATAATCTCAATGCCTCAATGGCATAACTGACTGAAGAACAACAATGAAAGTACACAACCATTTCTTTTATCAGCAATTCCCAATATTCCACTAAATTCTTTAAATATTCATCTGTCAAATATTCAACATTGTAAAGTCCAACCGTATAATATCGTTCGAGTGTAAATGCACAGCAGCGAGACTATCCTGATTGGTGCGACTGATTTGTAATCTCTCTTTTGCATCGTATGCGACTTGTAATCCCAACAATTCACTCTCTTCATCAATATTCTCTTCGAAGTTGTTCACCACAAGACGCACCTTGAAATAACATTTGTTAGCCACTAACTTGATAACATCCGCTGCTTGAGTTGTGAAAATGGCAAAGATTTTAGTGTTCAAGATTGAGTTTATTTGATGCAAATATCTATTTTATTCAATGAAGTAACATACCGAATACACTTGAATGGCACGCATCACTTTTGGATCGTTTTTAATCATAAGCGTCTCTACTGTTGCACCCTTACTTTGACATATCGAGAACGCTCGCCTTCGGAATGTAACGTTTGCTTTCTGAAAGAAGAAACAGATGCACGATTCAACTGTTTTCGCCCTTCACCTCCAAAAACGATGTCAGAAATGCCGAAGACCGACCAGAATGACGGCAGTNNNATGCCGAAGACCGACCAGAATGACGGCAGTATAGACGAAGGTACAGGTGCAAGATGAGGTAATCACAGGTAACTTTTGCATGAATGAGAAACGAAAATGGATGAATTTTGATGTGTTATTATTCTTCCGCTGCTTCCTTTCTCCATCGCACTTCCCAACCTTACGCATTTGACATGCTAATTAAACAAGCGTGGGAAAGTACCATTAAGGTTGACGCGACAGGCACCTCTGAATGTACGAAATTTGAGACATCTGCGCCGTATAGCAACTATCGATGTGCGACATCGGTTGAGAACATGAATTGACTTGCTCTCCGTTGCAACCGATATTCGCAGTGAAACCGGGTCGGATGGGAAGGGATAATCAATCTTCATCTGATTCAGTCGGCAGATGATTCAAATTAAATCAGCTTATATAGAGGTAAGCCTTAAGTTCATTGAGAGCAGATAATCAAAATTGCCTAGCGAGACGACTCGGCCTCACGAATCTTGCGGTTTATCAGCAGTTAAATAAATGCGGCTAAGTGCGTAATCCATGAGAAGCCAGACCGATTTCGCTCAGCAAAAGGTTTGCATTTAAGGCTGCGAATGACAAAGGCGTTTGAACGAAACTCCTTTTGAAGCAACACTGCATGGGAGTACTTCAGAATACCAGGACCCATGGCTGTTCCATCTTCCCTGATTTTTAGAAGGGGACTTCCTGAAATTCAGTGGTCAGTATTCCTGGCAATCTTGAGGGAAATTTTGCAATAGGCCAACATTTCTACCAAAGACAACAGGATCGAGTGGATACCGTTGTTGGCTGCCTCATAGCTGCGTCGAGTTCTTCCCACGTGTTGACAGCCTTTCCATCGATTGCAACGATCATATCGCCCACTGCAGCTTTACTAGTTGATTGGCAACGTGGCTCGATGTAAATTATCTGAACCTCTCGGTTGTTGGAAATCGATTCTTAATGAGTAAAGCGAAAACTGTTAACGAATGACACTAAACAAGCATATTGTCTGCTCTTCAACGCAATTCGATGAGCTATTCGGCAACAGACAGAATTAGCCCTCACGAGCAAGCACCATTTATTAAGTCAAACACACAACGCGTCTAAGCAATGCTTCCCATTGGCACCGCTTGATGGAATGCGCATTTGTTGCTAAAATACGCCGATTTATAGCAGAGTTTAGAGAACAGCGATTGAGTAAGAGAAAGCAATTGTATGAAACTCTTTCAACCGTATGCAAAAGTTCGAAGGTTTGTGAATGCCCCATTGGTATCTATGTGGCACACATACGTGCATAGGTGTGCAGTGTACATGTGCTCTGTGAGCACACCCATCCTGGCAAACAAACAGAACAATTATTGGAATATAAATAATACCACAATGTGATATAAAACATAATAAAATAAAACCGTTCGAAATATGATGCAATGGAATTCACCTTTAGAGAGGATTTTTTAATGCGCATTCTGAACGGTTTGGTCAAGGTTAATGTTTCCTGAAAACAATTTGCATATTTTATTCGATTTGCACGCCATCAGAACTGCAAACGGGTGGTGAACTGAGAGATCGATTTTGAGGATATAAAAAACTCAGAAGCATTCAGCCCGATGCAATGTATGCAAGTTAAAATCAGAGTTATAAAGTTTGACTGTTAAAATTTGTGTAATTTGCACACATTCAAGTTGTTGATACACAAAGCTGAGAAATCTCTCCGATTTCGGAATTCTGCAAAGATACATCAGAGAAGGAATAGATGCCCCGATGGAGGATTAAACGATAAATTAGAATACTGCCGACGATAGCACTTAGGATCCATGTATCAGTATACACGATGATATCTAGGCTTTAACAGAGATGAGTATCCTCTTATAACCAATCCACGCAAAACTCGAAAATCCATCGCAGACAATGGCCTTAAACAAAGGTATCACCTTCACACGACATCCTCACCTAGTGCCATCATATGTTTTCCTCATTCCCTAGCCAAATAGAGCAAGTCATTCATCGATGCTAGATGCCAGTGGCACTAGTAGCACAATGTTCGGTTAGCGTATCATTTGTCAGCGAGCGTACAAAAGGCTTATGATGCCGCCACCATCCACCTCCAAAAATTTGCCCTTGAAATTCACTGCATTTCTCTCGTTAAAAAATGCCCTTCTCTGCACAACCATCAGTTGTAACACTTAGAAAGGAAAACTACAGAACATATACGTGCCAGTAGCAGTGCACACGGGAAGAAAGCTCAATATTCAAGTTTCGGAAAACTTGTTAAATCATTATCGACCCACTCGGATCATAAAATGGAAGAGGATTACTGACTTTGGTGTACTACCGCACGGACAATTGTGATTCTTCTGAAAAATCAACATTGGCAGCTCTAGGCATTCAGTTTCTGTTTGGCATCACCCCACCGAATGCGCGAAGATGGGACTGATCACTCCAGTTCTCAGAAGAATCTCTTTTGCATATTTCGCAGGCAAATCCCACTGCCGAGCGGACTTTTGTCGGAATCGGAACTTCCCAAACTCGTGAACAGCAACACAAGTGAAAGGAGTTTATGTGAAATCCGTGCCGAGGCCACAACACCTGTGTTATGCCTATATCACCTCTATCTTGGACTCAAGCACAGATGGCACACACACATTCCCACGTAGAACAATGCCAGGCGATTAACTCATTGAAGATACCATCATAACGCGGAAATCCTCTTCCCCCTTTTCCGCTCGAGGCTGCTCTTTCACCGGTCCTTTCGCCGATTCGTTAGAATCGCTTCCCACCATGACAAAGACACCTTTAAACAAATCGGCCCACTACGATAACAAACAGTACAATGCTAGCAACCTCCACTGTTGCCTATTTATAGGAAAGATTGCATGCAAATCCCATACGGAGATATGCAAATTCCGAGAGTTTACATCACATTCATTTAAAAAAAGAAATATTGAAATTCTGCGTGATTTCTGCAGCACTGACGTAGTATGCAGCCGCGAGTGTTTCTCGATAAAAATTAATAAATAAGCACAAGTATTTTCTTCCAATAGCTGCTTGTAGATAACGCCACTTGAGCATTCAGGATAGGGGTCAACATTTAGACTGAAATATCACCGAGAAAAATTTTGGGTCGATCACAAACAAATAGCTCAAAACATCTGAAAATATTCTGAAATGCAGTGCAATAAAGCCGCGAACAATGGTGCGTAGAGGAATCAAAAGGATGGAACAACGATCCTCTAGTGAACTCAAGCTTTTGGAATGCTTTAAATTCACTTTTATGCATCTGCAAGAATTTCCTGCAAAAGCTGTACATATTTATATATCTGTAGTTACCTGGATGGTAATTTCATGCTTTTGAAGCTGACTATTTAAAACTGGTGCATAGAAAAAACAATACAGGAACATCCACTGCCACCTTCCGTGTTTGTCTGCCGATTTCGAAAGGATTGACAGACATATATGTCACCTATTGACCGTGCCCAGGTTCGATCACTTTGCGATCTTCGAGCGGATTGATTTTATGTCAGTTTAATTTTCACGAAACCAGTATTTAGAGAGTCGAAAAAAAAACTTGAGCTATCGATAAGCACCAAAATTTTCTCACTACAAATCACTGAGCAAGAAAGATTTTGTTCTCACCTATCAACATCTGATACAATCGATTACAACAATATCGAATTTCGCAGTGATAAAATTTTCAGTTTTCCAATTCTAAGCCATCTCGTCCAATCCAGAACTTATCGAGTACTCGTCCACTAAGACAACCAGCATAGAATGCATATCCACAGTTGGCGTTGAGAATATAAACTCGCACATGGTCACTTGAAAACGACTTTTTTCAGCCAATCCCAGCTTGTGTGCGCCGACATTTGCACGATGTTTACCTATTTTCTTGTTTCCACAAGAAATTTTAAAAAATTATCTACGTTTTATGTTTCGTTAATTATTGCAATTCCCTGTTTGCATGACTACTTCTGTGTTCACCCCTCGTTCTTTCATATCGGTTTCATTCGTGAGTGAGAGTCTACTCAGCATATTCGAGTTCCTCAACTTAATTATGTTCACCGCCTGTGGAAGCAAAGTTCTTTCATAGCGCCGTTCTTCCTTTGAAATTGGAATACAACGTTTGCAAAAGATCGAAAGCCTGTGGTGAGTGAATGTGTTCAAGCCCAATACATGGCACGTATCAGCAAGATGCAGCACATCTATGAAGACCCCAGACCTAATGCTGGTGCTAAAGAGATAGTTATAATGATGTAAGCCAGAAAGCATAACTGGGTTGGTCACTTGGCATAGATAAAGAATGATCGGTGGAAAAAGCGGATTGATCAATGGTACTCATAAAACATAAGAAGAAAGTCGTAGCCACTATCGTTTATGTGGAGGAACATGCATATGCACTTGAGTGGAACCACGTGGATGCATCAAATGCAGAAACAAAATGGATGGAAGAATGGTTGTCAACTGCATCGATGAAACTTGAGCTGCGAGTTACTTATGGAAATTGTTGTCGATCGGAATAGACTTAAAAAATTTTTATTCTTTTTCAGGCGTCTTTTCAAATAGCGAAAAAATTACTCTGCCCATATTATGACGTTCAAATGTGCATTGAGTTTTTTGTGCTACTTACTCTGGTAACAATGACAGCATCGCACCCTGAAAAGCTTTCACACATGTAAGCTACTAATGAACTAGAAAGCATGAGCGACTCATGCACCTCACATGTGCATGCCACAAAAGTTCGAGCTTTGAACCGAGGTCGATCCCCAGCATACCAAATTTGAGTGTCGTCATATGCGATTCTGTGATTTCGAATAGAATTCTATCCGAAGATGATTTCGTGGGACTGCATACTCCTTTTCTCCGGAAGCAAATTTACTGTAGCGCACAACAGTTCGTTACTTTTATTCTCAACGGTCCTTCTCTATTTGTTTCGTGCGCTCACTCGATGCTTTCTCGAGTGGAACACTCCCCAGCGATGGTCTCATTATGGTAAGCGAAACTCTTTATCGTTCTTTCAATGCAATCCCCTCACCACATATTCGAAAAACTTTGTTTTCCTCCATAAAAGTGGCAATTTCGTTCACTATTATGCACACAGAACATTAACGAAGTTCATTGTACTAGTATCACCTAGTTATTGTATTAGTTAGCTGCATAACTGGGCAGTTAAATGAGGACAACGCAGAAAATATCCCTCAAATTGTGCGCAATGCAAGTATCTAGTCAGATGCTGTTGCATGGAATCCACTTGGGCAGTATGTGAAGTAAAGCTTCACACTTCTACATAAAAGGACCTCTTCGAAGTGAATTTATCCAGGGATTGGATGTTTGGCTAGATTTGCATAACACATTATAGTGACATGCTGTGCGGAAAGTGGGAGGGGAGTCGTCATGCTGTGGTTGAGGCAAACGACTTCGAGTCTTTGCTATCGAATGAAGTGATGACCTAAACGCTTATCTACATCCACAAGACTTTATAGTAGCAGATACCGAGAGAAAATCGGAGCATTTTTCATTTGTTTCTTCTCAGAGTTGACATGCCGAATTGTCAGCGTAGAAAATTTCTTTTTTGGAGGAGAGGGTTATCGAAATAACCTGGCTTTCATGGCCAAAATGTTTACTTTTAGAACAGCGGCGCGCTGTAAGAGAAAATACCGAAAACTTTCATGGCATACCCACGTTACGAAAAACA
>JAARMF010000031.1:9783-35581 GCA_022844705.1 Toxascaris leonina | reverse complement strand
CCCCCCCCCCCCCCCCTCGCCTCTTCCTCCCCCTCCTTCCAGAGCCGCCACCCCCTCCCACCAACCCCTACCAGTGCTTGCAACAGCAAATCGAACATGACCTGGTGCACTCCATCTCTTCTAATCTCCTGCGTTGTCGTTGCGAGATGGGTGTAGCGCGTTGGAAAGCAGCCAAATCAGTTCTTGCAACGTGTTAGCGGAAGTGCGCTGCAGAATGCTTCAACTCTTGCAACGATAAATTGCGACTGACACGAATTAAATCAATATGATATAACCGATTGATGAAGGCGCGTTGGTGCGTTTCTTTTTTTTTTTCCGGCTAGGTGGGGTTATGTTCTCGAGTTCTGAGAGATAGGTAGATCTCGTCGGATTGTTTGTGTGGTTTTCAGTTATTGATGTGTTGACATCCTAAGAGTTCCATTAGAAGCGCGTATATGAAGTTGAAATCCAGTTCAAATCTCAGGTGATCGGCCATGTTCTTTTTCATGAGTTTAGCTTTATAAGGTCTCTATCACCGTTCACTTGCTGATATTAACAACTTTGCTGTACACTTCCGAAGAATCAAACACTTGTCATTTCATGCTATTATTCCGTTGTGTTCCAAGTCAGGAAGAAAAATGTTCAAGAGGCGCAGTGCTGTGCTTGAAGATAGTCGACGGATAATTTGTAATGTGATTGAGAGCAGAGTTTTGAGATATGCAAGCGAGTTGCATTTCAATAAGTGCTTTGAGTGATCCTCTTGTGAGCGAATTTATCGAAAGCTATATTCAGTCGTCGTTTAATCTTAACAGCTTTCCAATCTCGTCATTGAAAGATAACGTGTCCAGTGCATGCTTTGTACTGATTTTGTGGTACTTTTAATATTGATAGTGCCAGAAAAGTGAAGAAAATGAACGAAACAGAAGCATTCGAGGTCGTGTAGAGATCGCCTAAACTCGGTTCCGATCAGCGGTCGAATAAAACCTAGTCGCTTGACTAGGATGATGTTTGAATTCTCCATATGGTCGTTGGTCGTATTCAGTACTTATTCGGGTCACCACTGAAACCAGCTTTAACTCAGACCTCTCAGTGAGAGTTTACGGGCGTGCAGGTACCGTAAATGCCATTTCCGCGCAGGTGGTGAGACTTGCTAGACGACTTTGCATTTCACAATTATATTCAAGTCACAATAGCCAGTTTTATAAATTACTAACAAATACTGAAGTGCGCGTAACAATGCATTCGTATGGTGAGTATACGTGGACGATCCTCCGCAATCTCACTGAAGTTAAGTAAGAAAATTACCTCAAATTCGAGGATTTTAAAGTAGTGATCGGCAATAACACAATTGGAAGGTTTACTTAACTTCAGTAGGACTTTCATCCGAAGACGCAAAATTTTTGATGCGTTTGCTATTTTTCGAGTCAAATCGAAACCTTCTGTCCACGTCTAGTCAGGTTTTTAATATCGTTTTGTAGTTGTAATAGTTCGTCCTCGACAAAGTTGTCTCCCGTTTTAGGTACACAATAGAAAACATAACTTCTAGCAGCTTGTTATTCAGCAAGCCGTAAGTTTTGACCCGATCACAAACAAAGGACCCCTATTCTTTATGGTTCCGTGGCACTCAAATTTTTGCTGTATCCAATATGCTGCTGTTTTGCAAGAGATTGCAATATGCGTGCTAGTTTTTTAGGCAAAATAACTTCTCTGAAGGAAGGTCTTTTATGATATATAAATCGTACGCTGTAAATATGATAGCTTAAGCCTTTGCTATTTTCTTTTAAATGATACGATATGTACATCGTATGCATGCAAACCATAACACTCTATTAATGCAACTTTTTAGGACCGCATAGAAATGAAAAATTCTGATTGGAGGAAGTTTGGGATTGAAGCTTTGCGTTCTTCTCTACCGATGGCATTTCCACCATCCATTTATTTGTTCGAGAATTGAAGTGGTTCTAGCACGTTTAGGATTCGCAGGGTCTGTTCTCGTCTATCATGTGGTTTATCTGAATTAACTCACTATCGGTCAAAACCAGGCAGGTAATATATGCCGTCAGGTGCAATAGTACTCATGTGTTTCTAATTTTGGCAGAAGGGAGGTCTCTTTAACCATTCACTTGAGGCTGCAGGTCCTGCCGCCTTCAATGTGGTTTTTCAGTGATTGAGGGAGTTGTTCCGTTTCCTGGCCAAGAGCCTCTCTGCTAGTTAACGAATAAGCGGACGTCCTTTTATTTTGAAGCATCGGTGCATGTGGTTTCGGTTCACAAATTTGCTTGTGTTGAGGAAGCTTAAATGTAGCTATGAGAATACAGGATGGAGTCAATCAACTGAAGCAGATATCGCTGCTTTGGTTTATGAGAATAGTGAATGCATTCGGAGTCAGAGTCGTATACACGGTTGTTTGATTTCTCAATCTTGTGAGCATTGTCACATGAGCGCACGGAAGAAAGTATATACGATTGTTGCTTCTATATGATGGAACTTGAATGATCTTTGGTTAATGCTAGCGCTTTTGTATGGCCAGATATGAAGTTATCTGTGCCATCCCTTCAAAGTGTTTTATATGGATTTTTTAATTTTAGGGTGGTGCATTAAAGAGTGCAAACAATGGCAGATGTGAAAATGGAAACATCGGCCGATGTAAGTTACGCTTCATTCACTAAGAACTCTGATGGAGTTGCGATGATCTGTGTTTCATTTAGTGGTTTCGTTTGTTCGATTCTCTTCAGCTGTTTTCATTCTTTCGATGAATTCGACGGCTTCTAAGAGTCTTACAGATATTCATTATACTAAGAATTTGTAAGTTGCACTGGCTGTTGCTGAGAGTAAGTTAATTCATACGAATGATACGACGACGAGTAACTGCTGAGGCATATAGAAGCATGAGGGATTACAATTGTACAGTGCGTGGTCGATCTTGGCCACGCTCTCCCCTGCTTGACCTACCGTTTCTGAGGTGTATCCCAAAGGGATTTATTAGTTGGATCATTTAAATTATGAGGCTTTTTACGATCGTAAAGAGTTCCTTTGAAGTTATCTTGATGAATGAACTCGTGAAGTAATTGTACTTTTGCATTTAGCCATGCTGATTGCTGAGTGTTGTTTATCGATGTCGCAGAGTATTGAAACGTACTGACTAGTAGAAATTCTCTTTTTTTTCTCTGTAAACAATGTGAACGTCAGTGAGATATTTGAAGGAGACGGAACAGGTAGCGAACAATGTTGAAGCGATGAAGGAGGAAGAGAGCGAGAAAATGGAGACCACTAATGGCACAAGTGGACCTGCAGAAGTGCGTTGTTGTTATATTGAAGTGTAGGCTGAGCGGTCGGTTCTAATACGCTCCAGTCATCGCATTCCGTTCATTTGTTTCGCTTAGGATGACAATTTACGAGAAATTCCCCTCGCAAGATGCTTTCAGAAAATTGTGCCTTTACGATATTATTCCCATCCACAAAAACGAATGGTTGTATGCTTTATTTCGCCTTTGTTGTAAAGAAAGAGGCACTGATTTAATGCAGCTTTCTTTATCATAGATGCGGACATTGTCTGGATCGTTTTATTTTAGAGTATTCTTCTTTGTTTCACGCTGATCGTTGAATTCGCTGAATTGAGTGCTCATTCGGTTTAGGCAGATGAGGAGACGGAACTCGTTGAAAATGAAGCATACAAGAAGTTGCGCTCGTTGAACGTCAAGCCGAAAGTGGCGGCTGCGTTGGTTCGGCTCTACGAAACAACGGAGATGTCTCCAGAGGAGCTCGATGAGCGAGCCATTGAAATGCTTCGTGGATTGCCTATAGACCATGCACTTTTTGTCATCAAAGAGGTACTTCAATGGGCTCTTCATTCTATGGAATATGTATAGAAATGATTATTTTGCGTGTGAGACTGAAAGACGGCAGTTTTTTTACCGTGCGCTCGCCGTTAAAAAATTCGGTTTAAGAGGCTTCGATGGAGCAGATGAGGAGGCTAGGGGAGAAAAGGGAAGGATGTGTTGGAAGTTGTTTTTGTTGCATGTCCGGCCTTCAGTGAAAGTCCATCCTTTGAAGGATTCTTTAAGACGGCAATAGTTCGCGGTACCTCCGCTGACGCTGAAAAATGTGAAGTAATAGTCTGGCTGCTTGTGATTGAGGTTGAGTCGTTTTTCGCAAAATTGATTTTGGTTGGAGGAGCTCCCACCTCTTTGTTGTTACAGGTGATCGTTGTTATTGTTAGAGTGTATATAGCGTTCGTCTGTGGTCGCTGATGAAAGGCTGTTGTCTTTGTTTGTGTGTTTTACTTAGTCATAGTCATTCATTCGCAGTTACATTGTTGCCTCATCATCATTGATTTTACAAAAATAACTGGTAGATGGCAGTGATTTGTAGGTGCAAGGATCAAATCTGGTCGGCGTGCAGAACAAGGCGCAGTTCTTCATGTCGATCATGCGAAATTTCCGAGATAAGGTGCGGCAACTCGGAGTACAGACGGCACTTTCACAGCCGTTGGTTAATGGACCAGATGCGGCGAAGATTAAGGAGATCCTGGAACGGACAGGTTACCCTCTGGAAGTGACTATAGGACAACGTAAATATGGCGGACCACCTCCAGATTGGGATGGACCAGCTAGCGGACCCACTGGACCAGGGCATGAGGTGTGTTCTCAGTTTTGAAGTATGTTGGATGATTTGGTAATGTGTGTTCTCAGTTTTGAAGTATGTTGAATGAGTTTGTAACGTTTTGATGGATTAGTAGGTGAGGAGCTAGATGGAGTGTTTGCAGGCGCTTTTCTATTTTGAAAGCGGTGAAATTTTCATTTTTGTAATATTAACGTTACTCGCAAGCGGTCGCATTAATTTCATTCACCTTGTTTAATATCGCAGCTAAAGAAACTGAAGCCGGCCTATCTTCATTGATTACTAGAATGAAAAGTATTAGTGTTTCGGCCGTTGAAGACACAATAGCGCCTTTCGGACATCGAATTTATTTGTTTGAAATGTTGTTATGGATTTTGCTTGATCGATTGGTGAGTGGATCGTTTGTGAGCAAGTAATGTCATATAAGAAGTATTCAGATTTACGTCGGGAAGATCCCGAAGGAAGTTTTCGAGGATACGTTGATTCCTCTCTTCGAAGAAGTGGGTAAAATCTGGGACCTTCGACTAATGATGGATCCGCTGACAGGCAAAAATCGTGGCTACGCATTTGTCACTTTTTGTGACAAAGCCCATGCCGCTGAAGCATCCAAAAAGGTATTTCCAGCTGTTGTTTTGAACTTAGTTTGTCGAATCATCTCCGATTTGCGTATGAACAGAGTTTCCTCAGAAAATAGAAATGAACCCACGATTTCCCCTTTGATCTTTCACATCCAAACGGTTGCCAGTTCCTCGGATTACTAAATTTTCGGGTGATGGGTATTTTTCGGAATCGATTATTTGGCGATATGATTTAGTCGAAACTTGGAACGAGCACAAATCATAACGAAGGAAGCGATGTGGAGACTGAAAAGCAAACAGATTGCAGCAGAATTTTGATCTAGAAGAGCTGCATTTGTTCATTGAGGAAATAAAATCGTGTTCTTCCTTCCAGAATATTTCAAGCAGATATAGGTGTGCTATTGTACGGTGCTTAGAAATCATTTCATTATTGATCAGAGTGGAGTAATTTGTAAAATCACGGAAAAGAATTCTGCTGCCGCACGAATAACAGAAAAGGTGGCGGGGGGGGGGGGGGAGGGAGAGGTATAGAAGTGGAGGCATGTGAAGAAAATGATGTTTCGCACTAAATGGGAAAAGTCATGGAGAAAGGTTTGCGAATCGTTCGGCAGTAGGGTCTCCGTCTATGAGCATCAAAAGATGTCTGATATGCTCGATGAAGGCGGACAATCGTGGCGTTATTTCTTCTTATCGTTGTTTTGTTGCTGTCTGATCGATTTTCCACGTTTTTATAACCCGCCGTCACAGCTGATCTCTTCGCACGCCGTTGTGCTAGCGATGTGTTAGAAGGCTATTGTTGTGGCTTCGAACCGTGTGGCTTGCGGAGGGTGCATAGTGTTGTAGGATGAGGTAGGCAATGGCACCTATAGGCAGTGGAGATCGATGACGGCACTGATAGCGACACTGGCGTGAGGGAGTTCTTTCAAACGCATTTATTGCGGGGATTTTATTCTTCTTGTTGCAATGTGGAGGTTCGCTCTCCCTTTCAATAATGAATCATGCCTTGCAGTTGTTTAATCGACGAGATTCATTTAAGCTCTGGCAGCGAAAATTTGGACGCTGCGCCGTTTTGAAGCGAAATCTTCATCATTTGTAGTTTGATGGTCACGAAATTCTGCCCGGAAAAAATCTGAAAGTGAACGTCAGCGTTGCCAACACTCGACTCTTTATTGGAAACATTCCAAAATCGAAGTCAAAAGAGGAAATTCTTGCCGAATTTAAAGAGCATACAGGTAAATTTTAGAGCTGCTGCTAGAAAAATCTCATTTTTTCCATTTTAAAGTCCAGTTTATCTCAGTTCGTTGATAGGCGGGCGAGGTTATGGGAAGGGAAATGTGAGGCCGTCCAAATATTCGAGAGCCGAAGACGGGTACGGGGATAACGCGCTTGTGATGATGGTCGTTTTTTGTGGGCGCATTCGATGCTGCAAGCATCGGAAAGGCTATTGGGGTCGGTTAGTTCAGCCAACTCAGCGAGTGACCTATGCATGATGAGTCCGCTTATAAGCAGTCGTTCTTTTCCGAAGGTAAGTTGCGTACATGGCTCTTTTTAAAGGTTTTAGTGTTGCAACGGAAATGTGAAGTGTTTAGAAGGGCTTCTGAGATTATAACCGTGATGGGATTAATATGTAGACGCTGCATTTCTCTATAAAGATGCCACTAAAAGTGTTGAATTGTTTCCATAACGGTCTTTTTTCTCCCTTTTTGCATCTTCCGTAGTGGACAGTTGAAGCGGTTCATGTGGTATATGTATTCTGACTGGTAGTTGATCGTGGAACCCGAAAATAAGAGGTCATTCCAGAGGGCGTTGTGGACTGCATAATATATACGAGTCCGGATGCGGGTGCAAACCGTAAGAATCGAGGCTTCTGCTTCTTGGATTTCTGCGACCATAAAACAGCTTCAGATGCTAAACGAAAGATTCATGCCGGAAAGGTGAGCCTCCTTTGCTGTCGTGGAGAGTGTTTTATTCTTCTAGTGTGTCCCTATCTGATCTAATCATACTTTTATGAGGCGAAAGATATTCTAAATGCCAGAAGCTGCTTAGGTTAATATTCTCATTGCACTGTCTTGCAATTCTGCTCTGAAAGAAATTCTTTTTGATGTTTCGAAAACTTCCTTGACATAATTCTCTTGGTCTCGGCATATGAGAGAAAATCTGGTGCATCATGCCGAATTCGCTGAAAATTTCCTTTTTTCCCTCAGAGATAAGGACAAAACGAAAGGATGGTCCTAAAATGCATGTTATATAAGGAACCCCTGTTTCCAGTATTTGCTCGCGAAATCATTTGGAAGCGTCGTATCAGTACTAAAGCAGAAATTATCAGGATGGCGAACAGATTTTTTCCAATCATAGGCTCATATCATTTGAAATCCAAGATGATAAACGTAAAGAAGTACCAATCAATTATTCCCTAAGATCATGAAAAGCTGAGGGTGATTCGTCCAAGCTGTTCAGCTAGGCGTGGTTAAAAGTGAATGCTACGGTCTTCCTACCGTAAAATGATGAGCGCACGAGATCGGTGGATATCCTGAGGATGGAGTAGCGCTTAGCGTGAGAGATGTGGGTAACCAGTCACACAATGTATGAGCTCAATTACGTGGTACCGTCATACCGAAGAATCATAGTGGCGAGAAATTATAAAATTGCATGGGAAGGATGGGAGAGGAATTGACTTGAAGGAGGAACCTCAGATTGTTTCCCTCCTCAGCAAACAAGAAGTTGGAGATCAAGGGAAACATCCGGTGCTCAGTCCTAATCTTAAAGGCACATTCCTTTCTGTGTTGTTTTCTGTTTCCTGTTCTGACATATTTGGTGTGCCAAATTGTAACAAATAGAGATCAGCAGAATTAGATGAACGCCTTCATTAACTGCAGAGGTGATAGTGAGCTCCTTCGTTTCCGTTCTCTGTAAGGTGGGGTCACACTTATTTTTACTTGCCTATTGTTTTAATAGTTGCGCCCGTGGAACTCGGATCTAGTGGTGGATTGGGCCGAGCAACAAGAAGAGCCGGACGAGGAGACAATGTCGAAAGTGAAGGTGTTGTACGTGCGGAATCTGAAGGAAGCTGTGACCGAAGAGCAGCTGAAGGAGATGTTCGCCGCACATGGAGAGGTGGAGCGTGCGAAGAAGATCAGAGATTACGCCTTCATCCATTTCAAGGAGCGCGAGCCTGCTCTCAAGGTTTCCTTTCCTCTCTCGTGTATGTATCAACGAAGGCTCTAACGAAAACATTATGGGTCCAGAATCAGTCTTCAAAGAAGCAGGATACAGTCACACAGTTCGTGCTGAAAGTGGCTTTGAATGAGAACGCGGTTTTTCTAAGGTGGTGATGCACTTGACTAGGCAAACGACTGAGCAGTGCAAACGATGTTTCAGAAAACGATATCAAGAGGGATAGAAGCTGCTGACTTTGCGGTACACTCAGATCACTTCATGCAGAGTTGTGTTGTTTTGAGCGACGAGTGTTCCGATAATGCGGCTGAAGTTCTTTGTTTCTAAAGTCATTGTTTTTTATATTTCCGAGTAGTTCTTATTGTTGTATCAGGCAATGGAAGCGTTAAACGGTACGATTTTGGAAGGGATAGCAATCGAAATCTCTCTCGCGAAGCCTCAGGGTGATAAGAAGAAAACCCTTCGAGGGCGCGGGCGTGGATTCGGGAGTCCGCGCGGGGGGTTTGGTGATATCGGTGGAGGATTTGGAATGCGTGGAGGGATGTCACGTGGTCGTGGAGGACCTGGCGGGTTCGGGAGCCGAGGTAGTTTCGGTGGACCAGCAGATTATGGCTATGGAGGATACGACCCATACGGTGAGCAGATGCATCCTTTGTTTTGATTTTTTTGAAATAAGGGATTATTCGCAGTGATGTTTATTTCACATCCCGAGGTGGAAAAACATACAAAAGTACGTGAGTGTGAACGAGAAGAAGAAGGAGAACGTTCACAAAGGTATAGTTGAGGCGAATAGGCATTTAAAACGTAGGAGCAGCGGTAATATGTAGTCAGCCGCAGTTTAAAAGCTGAACGAATGGGTGCATTAGCGACGTCAACGAGGAGCAGATTGCAGATTCGTAGAACGCGAAATTGGAAACTATGCAGCATATTGTTTTTACTGCAACACTTCTTGACGAGCTGAAACTGATGCACACGTCGGCTGCGGGGAGGAATGAACTGAAATAATTAGAAGAGCAGGATGTCAGGAAAGCCAAAAATTCTTTATAGTTTTCGGCAGTGAGGTCTTCTTTTCAGCTGCATACGATGATGGCATGTATGGTTATGGAGCTCCGCCAGGGGCATATGGCAGTTATGGCGGGTTCGACTCGTACGGATACGGTGGGCCCGATCCGTACGCTTATGGGTACGGTGGTCCAGTGATGGGTGGCCGAGGAGGACCCCGCGGAGGCATGGTGGGTGCAGTTTCTTTGCTATGCTTCGAGCGCGAGGGAATCAAACTCATTTATTTTNTGCAGTTTCTTTGCTATGCTTCGAGCCCGAGGGAATCAAACTCATTTATTCTTTTTCCTGTCATTGATTGAAAAAGAGGGATGCAGTTTCAACTATCATGAAGTGGGCTACGGTACGCTGTTTAAAGCTATTAAAACATTAAAACCAAATAAGGCGCCGGGGCCTGATAAAATAAGCTGCAGGATAATTGAACTTGGCAAGTTTTACCTTGCCCGACAACTGCTGCGCCTTTTGAACTGCATAATCGAAACTGGGCGTGTACCGATGAAGTGGAAGGAAGCGGCGATTGTAACAGTGTTCAAAAAAGGTGACCCTCATAGCCCGGCCAGCTACCGCCTAATAGCGCTGCAATCGATAGTGCTAAAGCTTTTTGAAAGATCAATCTACCCTCAGCTCTACAGAGCGCTTGAACCCTATGTACCTACATCCCAGCATGCTTTTCTGGCAAGAAATTCTATCCTCACTGCTACCGCTGAAATAACCGAATTCCTGCTTGAGGGAATGGATGACGTCAAGATCGGATACATCTTACAGCTGGACATACAAAGCATATGGCACTGTTGACACAAAGATCCTCTTGCAAAGATTTATAGACGCCCTTGATCCCCATGATACAGCACTCCGACTTTTGAGCAACCTGCTTTGTGAAAGGTGGGTAAGTACAGTGGTAAACGGTGTTTGCTGCAGCAAAGAATTGGTGAAGTCTAGCCTCCTCCAGGGCTCTGTTTCACCACCCCTCCTGTTCTCTCTCCTCGTGGCGTCGCTCATCAGCGTAGAAATGCAAGGGAAATTAGTTTTTTTCGCGGATGATGTGCGATTACTGTATCAGAAAGTGATGGATATGGCCTGAGACTTTGCTAAAATCGGGAAGCACTTGGAAATGATGTACATGAAAATTAACTCTTCAGAAACAGTGGTTAGCAGGTATTGCTCATTCCATCAAATGATTAAGGTTAATCCAGATTTTGAATTAGTTATTGGGGATAAAAGCAAAAGGGTAGAAGATGGTGCAAGAAACCTTGGCCATTTCCTTGACCAGCGGTTGACATATCGAAAGCATTTTGGCGCCATATCAAAGCAGAGTTACACCAGCCTCTATCACTTGCAGGCTATCCAGCCGCTTCTTTCTGAGCCACAAGCCACAATGTTGTTCAACAGTTTGGTGTTATCAAGGATAAGTCTGTTCATCCCACTGACAATGACCGCATAAAAAAGATCTATTAATTATTCAGCGAGTACTAAATCATGGCATTCGAGTAATCCACCAGAGTAAAAAAACACTAGAAGACTGAGGACCTCAAGGCAAAATACTGCTGGAGTGCAATCACTCACCTTGCAGATATTATGTTTCAGAAGCTGGTAAAGCAGGTGAAAGATGCAAAGTCAAGCTCATTCCTCAACAGCTTAATCACTATAGCAACCCATGGTCGCACTAGAAGAAAGAACTATAAGTGTAAAATTTACAAAACTAATATGGGACAGATATCGATAGGATACTGTGCAGCTCAACTTGAACAGCCAACGTGATCGTTGAATGGAAGGTCTTGATGCAACATAAACGCAAACAATGCAAATATTTAAAAAAAAAAAGCTTCAGCTTCCATGGCTTCAGCAACTTGAGAATAGAAGTGGAAGTATCCTATACGAACCTTCAAAGTGTGTTACAATTATGTTGGCGCATAGCGTTCAGTGCATCGAAAACACCATGTGGACCTAGTGCGTTATTTTATGTCGATTAGGGCGCATAATGTTATCAACGGAATCGCCGCTGAAGAGTCCTTTCTTTATTTCTCGATGGGGGTTGACGATATCTATTTGCTTTGTCATGATCGAAGGTGCTTAGACTCTTGTAACGAAACGGTCGCGGCGGTGATCGCACCTATCCGACGTTCGTAACTGCGTAAATATAAGTCGCTCGAAGAAGGCGTAGAGGAAGAGATGGCGGAATGTTGCGGAAAGGGGAGGGGGTGATAGGTTCTTAAGATTTGAGGAGGGGGGGGGTTATGCAGAGGGTAGGTGATCCTCGTTAAGGCAGACCAACAGCTCCATCTTTCCCTTTTCCGTATGATCATGAGTACATCGCTGACTTTCCCCGTAGGTGAAAAACGAGATGTTTTTTGCAGGGGTTTATGTCGCGAGGTTCAGCGGGACGTGGGCGAAGCGTTCGTGGAGGTCGTGGTGGAGGACCTCGGGGAGCAAAGAGACCCGGTGATGGTGTCGGAGGCCCAGCGTCAAAGCGCGAGTTCGGCAACGACGATTTCTCCGCGGATGTGAATATGGCATCTTTTTGAGGTCCTTCCACTATTTTCGTATGGTTAATTTTTGTGGTCTCCATCCGTATGTTCACCGATACTCGCCCGTCTTGGGCTTTTATTTGTTTGCTTTGTTCAGATCTCGTCTCCGTTTGAAGGGTCATCATGTCTCGAGGGAACTAGGGGATAGGGATTGGTTTCTATGTGGTGTTGGCTTGCCGATACAAACCGGGGAATAAATTTCCCTTGCAGGGGTCATACATGTTTGAGGTGTTAGCGGAAGTGCTGTTGTGACGGTGATGTGTTATTGAAGTCTATTCAAAGGCGCGAAGGCTGCTTGCTCGCGTTTGTCCGTTTCTCACTGCTGTTATTCGCTGTTGTTCGTAATTTCATGTGTTGTTATTGAATGATAGTCTCATCGAAAGCGTTTGCTTGCATGTTCGCTTTTTGCTTCCCTCGTTCGCCATTCTGTACCACTTTCCCTTCCCTTTTTGCCATACATAACCCATGCCAGTATTGTGTGTTCGGATGATGTCCACTTTGCGTCTATTTAATTCGCGTCTTTATTGAAGTGTGTTTACTTTCTTTTATTTCCACTCTGGTCTATCTTTTTTTTCTTGTAGTACCTTATTGTATTGTTGTTCGCACTCTTCAGCTACTTCATTGTTTTTATTCTCTCCTCAGCATCATAATGAAATCCTCGCTTTTTGATGTTTGATCGTCCTTTTTGTTGAATAAATAATCTTTACAGTCGGTAGCTTTGCTTATTCGGAGAAGTCACTGCTTAATAATGAAGTTATAAAAGAACAGATGTGGATACTCAACAGCGGTAAGCCTTTAGAGGTGGAGTGAGGGTATTGTATTGTTTGTGGATTCAACCGTTTGGTGGCATTGCAGATTGAAAGCTTGGTTTATGGTTTTTTGGCCACAGATGATGTGCAAAGTGATCAGAGACGATATCGACATTTGACTGTGGCAGACAAGAAACTGCAACTCGTGGCGGGTAACATGGGAAGGTTTCGTGATAAACATCATGTAATCTTTTATCATTTTCCATGGGGTACGCATTTTCGAACGACAAACTTCATGGCTTTCAGTGAATTTTGGGAATGACGTAAAAGTTTTAATTGAGGATCATCTAAAATAGCGCATATGAGGTTCACTCCCGTTCGAAGCCGTAGATGGATGCTATGAGAAGGGGAACAAAGGAAAAGGTACGAGGCACCAATTTCGGCGTTTTCGCCATTTTTGCATGATAATTCAGTTTGAAATTCGCCCATATATAACTTGGGGTACTGGGGATGTGGTTATGACGTGATCATTTCGCTATCCTCTTCCAGCAGTAAATTACAAATTCGTACATTGGCCAGTTGATACAGCCTATATGGGAGAGCATTATTTGCAATTCAGGGTCCATTAGAAAAAGGTATATTCCACTAACAGTTCGTGAAGCGGTGCTGATAAACAACCGTATTTGAAAAACACTCGCGAAAGCATAAGTGAACGAGCGATGGGGAGGAGCACTGGCTGTTGCGGAGTCAGAATTTATCTAGTTGGGCGAAATGGGCGTTAAGGTGAGTGAAACGTTTTGTAAGGTTGTGGTTAATTCAAGCATTCTTCCTCCATCAGCTTTCAAGGAAATATATAATAGGTCGTTTATAGCCTAGAATAAATCTGTGAAGCTCGACCAATTGATGACCGATTGGCTGAGGTTTTACCTCGAGGGCACTGCTTAATTTTTTTTGAATTCTCTGTGGAAAACTGACGATTGTAATTCACACCCAACTATGATAGATCCACCAATCAAATTGTCTCTGGGTTACTCTATTTACAAGAAGTACGTTGTCTATAAATTGTGGTGACCGACCGTTCATGGTTCCATCATGTTGAAAGTTCTCTCTGCCTCTAACTTTCATTTCTATCAATCTTCTTACAGTCAGTAATAAATCGAAATATCCAAATGAGGAATGTCTAACGATTTGCGTAAATCATTCGAGGAAAACGTTAAGCTAATGCCAATGTGACGTGAAATTAGTGGTGATATTTTTATTATGCCAAAAACAATTTGGAATTCGTTGAAAATCTCGCTGGATGGACCTGCCTTAGCATCAAATATTGTGAACGTTACTGAGAGCGTTGTAAGTTACCACTATGAGCATCACAAATATTCTCTTGCATTCTATATTATTTCTGCTCTCACTTATAAGATGATTAGATTTTAAAAAAAGCTTTTTAGTTTTAGGATGGAAAGAATGTTTTTGTTCAAAATATAGCAGAAGCACCTTTCACGGAGATCGCTTGCGTGATAACAGTAATGGGTCAACCAGGGGAGGAACGACGATGGCGAATGTTACTATCGCTTGCTTGCACAAATAATCTCCGATTTACTTAAACTCATTTCGGTGTCAATATTCGTGCTCTTAATGTCGGCATTATGATTCTAAGTGAAGTTCGTTGAACAAGTCTCATAAGAAAACTCAACAAGACGTGATAAGGCATCATTCGGCTAACGGATGATTGACTGACATTGATAATTCATTTAGTTGACGTCGACGCTTTTTGGTAGATTGAAAGCTGTGACGAAGGCGGAAAGCGAGAAGGGTGGGATGCAAGTTGAGTAGGCGAGGAGAAGGTGGAAAAAAATGGTGGTATAATAGCCTTTCGAACAAGTGCGAAATTGGCTTATTCAGTTTTTGTTGCTTTTAATTCATTTCAGTTCACAGTTTCTCTTAAATTGTCTTTGATGGTTTTTTTTTCAGAAAGCATCCAATTGACAAATTATGAGTACAAATAATTCTCAAGCTCACATTCTTCTTTCAGACGAAACTACTGATGTTGTATGCTTCTGCTTCGAGAGAGGTTTTTATGCAGGATGGCCTAGCCCATGCTTAACAGTCAACAAGGTGGAGCGCTATCGCAGGTGTAAAGATACACGCAATCGCGCAAAAACTGAAAATGACACTCATATCGTCGCCGTAATAGCACAATTCTCATTCATTCTTCTGTTCATTGATTTCGCGCCCCTGCATACTGCTGTTTATTTTGATAAATAAAATGAAACTCGAATGGATGATTATTAAGGAATACGAATTTTTAAAGTAGTAAATACATTTGATAAAATAAATGTGAATATATACTTGTGATTGTGTGGAAGAATAGGATCTTTGAACAAACTCAATAGGCAGTCGACTTGTAAAGTTTGTCGCTTTTATAGTTCCGCTCACGCGGTAATTCATTGAGGATTCCTTTCACGCAAAACCATGAAATATATTCACGATAGAGATATATCTATCCATAAGAGTAACAGACATACCTTTACCTAGCGACAACACTATCCAACATCATTCAAATGTGGAAAATCGATTGTTGAATAATGCATCAATCTTCAGGTAAACTTAGAATTTGTTCTTATGCTTCTATGAAAATTGTTAGTGAAAAAATGATGATGTCGATGATCAGTGGGCTGTTCGATGGATACTCAAATTTTCAAAGGAAACAAAATTATGAGTGGTTTCTTGGAATGGGTTATATTCGTGAGTGGCGGCTATCCCTTCTTCTGATGTCTACAGTTCTCAACTATGTACTGATAGTGGGAGTGAATAAGTAAACAAATGATTGGAGTGTATGACATTGAACTGAAACGAGTTAATTTCAAAAAAGGAACATTAGAGGTGATCAATCAGCGTGGTGACAACACAGTTTATCACTTAGGCTGTGTGCCTGTTTTTTTGAGTGTTTGCAATACTGATGGGGAATGCAACCGTTCAAGCATGTGCACACTTCTTCAGCGCTCATTTCACTTCCTAACCACCATTATGCCCAATGTAGTTGCTCATTCTTTAAACCGTCTTATTTAGCCATAATTCATTGTCTGCAGATTAATGGAAATTAAGGTGGTGATGTTTTTATATCGTTGATGAATGAGAAAACGATTGGCTTTGTGAATTACTGCATCAGCATTGCGTAGTGTATTTGTTGACTATTGTTTAATAAGTATGAAATCGATGGGAGAAGTCAGAATCCACCATCGAATCACCTCTCTCTCTCTTGCAACACTCTAAACAGCAGATAGCATTGCTATTTTCTAATAGACTATTTGCAAAATGGAGAAAGGGAATAGACTAAGAAAATGATGAGGGGAAGTGGGGGGGGGGGGGGGGGGGAGAGGAGTGAGGATAGGACATTGATGCAACACTATTGGTCGTGTTCGCTCCTAAAAGAGTGTTCCCTCGTTGAATTGTCACTTCGCTAATGAGATTCATCGTTCACAACAAACAACCATCGTCTTAGTGAACAGTTCACTCACGGAAATCTATTCTTCTGTGAATTTGTGCATTATTTTGTAACTCTCGAATGACTCATATACTGCTCTCAATTCTACTGTTTTCCACTTCTCTTCCCAACAGAATTGAAGGGATTAAAAGACTCCCAATTGATGCTTGGTTTAGAATGTTACGAGTAAACGTACGCACCCAATCCATATATTAAACATTACGATGTCCTGGCTAATCGCTTTGATGCTTTTCACGCAATAAACAATCGCATTACGGAAAAATTCCGATTTTGGCTTGAATGATTCCCAACATTTACTTTATTCAAAGAAACTTTTAAATATCCAAATAGCAAGCTTTTGGGACAAATCTTTTCCAAAACAACTAATCAATTATTCTCTGATATTTCAAACTCGTGGCGGTGTTTTGCCAATATTTGACCATAGGTTCCTTTACAATATATTGCGAGTTCACTCAAAATCACATAGCCCGATCGCCGACACTTCTTCCAATTGTGCTGCTTGATAGGCTATTGTCTAATATGAACACCCCGTTGCTATATCCTTATCAATGCCCTGATTAAATGCAACAAAGCTTACTATGACGTTTAGCATCACATGATAGATAAGTTTCGTCGTTGTGACAAGCAAACGCGCTCTACACTCTGAATAAACGGTAAAGTTGTGCAGTCCGCAAGTAGAATTTTAATACACCCATAAAACACTTCAAACCCTCATAAAAAATACCGTATTTAGTGAGAGAAGTGAGAGACAGAGTGTGTGGGAGAAAGAGAGGGAGAAAAGAAAGAAGAAGCGAGATTTATGAATGCAAATCCATTTCTGTGGAACATCGAATATAGTTGCAAGTAAATTTTTGTTGATAATTCTTTGAGAAAATCAATAGATAGTGACGATGTGTCCTCACTTGTTAACAGTTATTGTGCACACTTCATGAGCAACAACCAGTTTTTTTATTGCTTTCATGTGCATTCAGCCACCAAGTCACCTATTCAGCTTTCCCATTCCATCGTGAGCGTCGTGTGGCCGAGATGGCCAATTTCATAAAGGGCCAATCACCTGAATATTCATTCAGAAATATTTAAATATCGATTTATCTGCTTTATCTTATCTTTTAAAGTCCATTCGTAAATATGTAGCTCGTTTTCGACGTTGCTTTTTTCCATTCATATGGTTATCGGGGTCTAAAAATAGTTCGCTGTTGGATCATAAGAATTAAATGCTTTGGTAACTTGAGCTATAATTCCACAATTTCAAATGTCTTAGAGTGCACATGCTTCTTTACTTTTGTTTCTTTTCTATTTTGTTCACACATTTTTGTGAGAATGCAATGAATTATTAGTGCAGCAATATTTGTATTTTTTATAGCTCTGTGCTTTAAACTACATCAGAATTTACCCATGATACTGACATTAAATTAACCTTCAAGTCGAAGGATTTCATACTTGTTCTCTAATAAGAGAGACCTTTGCCATTCAAAAGTGCCAGAAAAGATGTTTGGAAAAAGAGGTAATTTTAGCTCCGAAAGCTGTTCAGAAGTCGAAGAAATTCAAAGGTTTTCATGAAGAGAGCCTATGAAATTCGTAGCCTCCCGAACCTTTGGGCGACTACCAATTGCCATTTTCCGAAGTCGGCAACCGTCAACNACCAATGTCAATGCCAATAATGACGCGTTGCTCACCTTTTTTGCAATATTCCTGTTACACTCCATTGCTGAGGTTATATTCCATCGCTTAAAACCGTGTGGATGCTATCGAACCTTTTGGAGATCATTTCTGCATTTTGTCGTTTTCGCAATTTTATGGTTCATCATACATCACTTTCCATTAACGTTTCGATATCGCTGACGCAACGAATCAATCAAAAGAAGACACTGCGCACGATTTTCATTCAAACAATCAACGAACTATCTAATTTTTCGCTTGATTTTTCCTCGGGATCATTGAGTACGGTTCTCGATCTTCGCTTATCCTGGATGCTAGTTGTGAAGCTTTTATTCCTCGAGAGGCAGTCATATGCCTGTAGAATATCGATTCGTACCACCTATTTTGATGTTGCTTTTAATGTTTTTGTCGAACGAGGCTGAACTTCATTTTCGTTGATCGTTCGGAGATAAGACTTGAAATAAAATCAGCTGGTGACGTTCATGTTGTATGGGAGAATAGAACGTAAACATTGCATAACTCCACTCTTTACAATTTAATCATTACAAAAGTTTCGATTGCGAATCACAGCTATTTTACTGAATTAATATTTCAAAGCTTTTCTACATCATATACTACATGATCATGTATGCAATATATTAGTTATTAGCATTGCTATCACAATACCTCATTGCTTGTTATGCGTCTAGCATCTGCAGATATTTTCTCATAGGGACTCATTTCTTTTACTCTCTTTGGAACCAATTCGAGATTCATTATTGAAATGTTGTACAGTATTGCTTATCAGTGGCTATATCAGTATTTGATGATAAAAGTTGTAGTTGCAGGACAAGTGCACACTCTTGGGAAGTGATTGGAAATCGTTGCAGCTATGAGAGGCAAACGCAAGTGAGATTTTTATTTGATAATAAAATTAGAATTTCAATGCTTAGCAAATATGCCTACAATGGCAAGAAGAGTGACTATTCTGAGTTATTTTGGCAATGCGCCAAGTGTACGCTAAAAACTTTTCAATTCTATCGTTGTACTCAAGTTTATCATCTCGATCGGAGATTCAATTCATTTCTCACAAAACAGTTGAATTCATTTCCATGTGAAATTTTAGCGAACGATTCGACTATGCCTATCGAATTCTCCATTGAGCGTTTATTGCCTCACTCGAATGACCTTCAAATGCAATAGTTTTGTTGCAAATTGTAATTGTGTGGAGCAATCGTTCGTGCTGGTAAACATCATAATTGGCCACACGTTTCAATCAGATGATCTTTGGAGCACCGACTCATTCAAGCCCACAAATATGAATACCTTGCTATTGTGCGCTTTTTTTGAGGCAGGCGCTATTTTTCAAACTGCTTTTCTCAAAAACTTATCATTGTCGCAACCAGTGAATTTTGCCTATAGGCCTTCCTTCATATTTGTCTTCTCGGTACTTTCAACTCATAATGCAAAATAAATTTTGGTTGAAGTAATTTATGAGTGCGGCCGGTCGGTTTTCAGGAAGTGATGAAATCAGAGCTGAAATTTTGTTAGTCAGAGCTAAAATGCTGAAGTCAGAGCTAAAAATATGCACAAATAAGCACACGTGCTGTATCAATTTTAAATATTTATTTATCGACTTCAGAATTTTATGAAAAGTGCCGGGAAGTTTCTTTATTTGCATTTTGGCCAGATTTGCATTTTGCGCCGGTTGCCGCCTCATTAAGAGCATTTGAAAATTATTTGTGCAGCGGTCAAGCGAATTGTAATGGGTGATCATTTGCCTGCATAATCTATCATATATTGATAGCTCATGATCTGGTTGTCCAGGTGAGCAGAATGCAAAAGCGCATGTCAATTTAGTTTCTTTGGCACTTTTCTCTGCCGCTCTTCATTCCATTATATACAACGTTGCTCCCAAACTGCAAAATGAGATGAGAACTGTGCAAAATTTAATGTGTATATTGCTCGGCGTTTCAAATCCAAATGTTATGACCAAATAGATTCACGGGAAGGCGAGGGGGACCATTCTTTCATTCGCTTCAGTGCTCTAATGATCATACAAACGTGGTATTCCGTCGCCATGTGCATAGCATTGTACCGTCAATGAACAACAACAAACACCTCTTGACTACACCATCGCCTTGGTGTTGTCGATGTTTGCGACGCCCATTAAGGGCTTTTTCTGCAAATTTGTGCCTCTTCAAGGATTCTGACGAACAAAGAGGTTTGTGGCATCACGCGATGCTCACGTTTTCCTTCATGCATCATATGCACACCTTCTTCACGAAGTCCCTCCAATGGTCATATCTGTTATTCTACCCTCCTGACAACTTTTTATGTATTGAGTCGATGCGGTTGGTCACTGCGTGCACATATTTTTCTCATATACGTACTTGAGAAGTGAAATGTTGACATTTCTTGTGTCTCTATATGGAATGCTCTATCACAGTTTTATTTGTCTAATCGATCCGGTCAGTCAGTGCATAAGAGCGCAAGTCTCCACGCCTGAATGAAGCGGAAGTACGTTTGAAGCAGCCAATTTATCGCCAGGACGTTCTCCTGCAATAGAAGCCTTATTGGTCGCTTTTGTATGTATGTGTTTACCTACCATGACAAAAGCAGTTCGCATTAGCCTTCAACGTCTGTTTAGAGTGCCATTTTTTCCACCTCCTCGAGCATCAGCGCCATCGCATTCACAACCAATAAAGCTTAAGGAGATAAGCACATTCTCCAGTTAGGTGATAGGATGATTCATATCAATACTGCATGATGAGCCTGTCTTCTGCCTTTTCTCCTCCATTTCTCACCGAAGGCCTTCATCTCATACCGTGTAAGTTTTTGTTTTTATCTTGGTCTCTTGCGTTCATAAAGTGACTGATTCCTTGGGCTGCTGAGACTGATTATCAGTATTTTCAAATCCCGTGATGAATGGCATTTTGGCTCCAAAATATTCAGAATGACATATAATTTGTCTGTGCTTGTAGATGGCATCGTTATTTTTGCATATGCCAAAGTTTCATGAATTTGAAGATCCTTTGCCAAAGTTTATTGCGGTTGAGGGAAATCATATTGAAGTGTAACAAATTTTCATCATTCTAACGTATTTGAAAATATGCGATTATGGATACCTTTGGAACGCCCTATAGAAGTTTCAAATCATCCAGCATGATGGCGATAATTTCTTTGCAGAATGCTTTGGTTTTATTGCTGAAAAGAGTTCTCGGGTGCTTGATCACATTAGACTGCATCTCTTTGAATTTGTTTTTTTATAAAAACTCTCAGATCGTGAAGGTGCTTCTTTATTATATTGACTTTGCTCGGTATTAATGCCGTGTTGTTTCAAGAGTCTCTTCGTTTCATGCCTCAGCGTTAGCACAACTTTTCCATCTTAGCTGATCGTGTTTAGTATCGATGAGTAGACTTTGATCGATATTTACATCCGGCGGATACTTGGCGGAACAACGAGAACGAAAAAAATATGGATGAGATAGTATGATATGTTAGGGTCATCTGCGACCTAAACCCTTGCAACTTACGAGCGCGTTCTTCATTTAAGTCTTAAGTGATGCGAGGTACTTAAAACCTGAATCGGCCAATTTCGCCATGTGCTATGAAGGATTATATCGGAGGAATCACGATTCGCACGCCCTTACATATGGTCATTTAATGTGTCATCCAAACTCAAGGTCATCGCACTTGTCTTCCGGGTGGAATGTCGTCTTTTTCAATTGTTTTTTTCGCTAATCGAATTCTTAAAGATAAGCCACTCATCTTGCATGAAAAACATGTTCTTGCATTTGTGATTATACAAGCGAATGTATAATCTGCTGCTTCTTTCATCTTTTCTGGAGTTAACAACAGTTTCACTTCAATATTCCTCTCTATTTGAGGAAACTTTCCAAAGCAAAATTTGAAAAGCATTCAGGAATAGCCCCTCAGCTTGCAAAATTAGTTCAGCTGATTATCATCAAAGATCGATAATCTTTGATTATCATCAAAGATTATCGATAACGTCTACGAAATTTGGCGAGATTCACTTACATATGACTTCTTGATATTCTTATATATTTGAGTATTATCGCTCACATTAAGTGGTTTCCAAAGAAGCAATTTTCGTAATAATTTACGAGTGACATTCCATTCGTTGTGTAATAGCGATATTTTTGTTGCTCCACTCGGCTAATTTCTTCATTAATGGAATGCTTAGGTGGCATATGTTCATTTTTGTGTTGTGTTCATTGGTGTTTTCTGCTGACTAACATTACTACAGCTCGTCTTATTACCCTTATCAGCAGCATTTGATTCCCCTTATGCTCTTCAATATTTTCTTATTCCATTATTGTTAGGCATTTAAAGCGAGATATTGCAGAACGGAGACAACATTAAGTGAATACATTTTTATAAATTCAACTGATTTCGCGACGATTCTTTCTGGTTGGTGAAAATTGCTATACTGGAATGAACATATTGATTGTACGCAGTTAAGAAGTGCTTTGTATTTACTTCACTTCAATGAACATCGCACAAATTTCAGTATTTCGAAGTTGCTTCTGGCAATCAAAGGGTTTAGAAAGAGCACTAGAGAATGGTGGGACTTTCGAAAATAGTATGGAAACTTGAGGGTAGGGAAGAGTGTAGACTAAAGCTAGGAGAAATTATTCAGAAGTTTTTCATAATTTCCATAATTTCAATCCAGCAAACAAGAATTTCGGCTGTCACAAGTGACGAATCCGGGTTCTCGCACGTATAGAATTAACACTGTGAAGAGTTTGGCTCCTTCAAAACTTGACAAAAATTTAAATTGCGACCTCTGTGAGGTAGTCGATTTCTCATGCAAGCAGGCAAAACAGGATCCTCGCCCATGGCCAATGTCATTGGCGTTCCTTGAAAGTCTTTTGCACCTTGGAGGTTTTATAACTTTGGTTAGAATCCCTTTCATGTGACGAAGATTTCCTACTTTAGAAATGGGTGGAACAATTCACACTGTATTGCTGAAAGGTTCGTGTTAAAAGACAGGAAAATGAGCGTTGCAGTCTAAATAACTATTAACGCCTTTCAACACGTTTGAATAGCAAGTTGAAAATAAAAATTGAGACACTAGAAAAGACGTTTGCACTATGACATCTACTTCGAAGTTAGTGAAATAGAGAGTAATAAAACGCATCGAGGTGCTCAGAATAGTCGACATGATTGCACAAACGCACAATAAGGTTGGGTTTTTGAGCAGTCGAATCACACCGCAAGCAATTCAAGACGACTCATTTTATGTTCACTTGAATTGGCCAGCAATAAACGAGTCGTTGATCGAGTATTACTACTGTTGATGCTGCATCGACCAAATTAACCTCTTCACAATATCTGTATTTTATTGATCATAATTCATCATGCATTTTAAGATTATTATGTGCGGTCGTGTTTCATTGCACCCCTTCTTTGGTATACATGAGATTTGTATGCAGTCACAACACTCAGTTTTATTGCCAATTGCCTTACAATGGAAATAATCCTATGCGAGTATTCACTATTCTTGACGCCAATATTTAACTGCGACACTTCACTGCTACTGCTGTTGGGTTCGTTTTGTAGGACGCAAAGCATTCAATCAAGTATGAACAGATGTAATAGCCATCTTATCCCTATAATCCTTGTTCAATTTGGTAGACTGTGTAAGATGGATATCCGAAATCTCTTTAGTGGATTAAATCTCTTCAATCATATTCTTGAGCCGCAGTTCGTGATGAATTGATAACAGAGAAAAGTGAAGCAACCAATTCAGTCATAAATTTCCTGACTTCTAAGCGAAAAGCTTTAATGCGAACTTCCTAATTATTTAACGCCCTTGCAAATTTTTCTTGCAAATAAGCATTTCGGATTGCGTATATGTGAGGCTGTACCTACCTTTCTTGTAGCTTCAGCTCGAGAAAAAAATTTGTACCTATTATATATTACATATAGCTACAAAATGTGCTGTGTGATACATAATAGGTTCAAATTTTATGCCATATTCTGCGTTGACTCACTAAATTTGAAGCCATTATAGATAATTCAAGGTGCTTAAATTTTTCACGCCAATCGAGTCATATAAAAGATTATCTTCTGTCAAAAATTCAAATGGCCATCGAAGCATTTAAGATGTCAAACCTCTGTTCCACTCAGCTTATTTTTAGCGATCATTTACGAAAGTAATTTAGCAGGTAAAGTGACTACAAAATTGGGCATCCTATCAGCCAACTTCCGCGACACAATTCTCCTCCTGTTTTTCTGCTGATGCGCCGCAATTTCTAATGTTGATGAAAGGTCTAAATCTTTGAAAGAGCAGAAAAAACTCTGAGTCTCTTCTCTTCGTTCTATTTCATTCCTCTCCATCGATTTATTTTGAATATATTGTCCTCTCTATAGTCCTGTTTTGTGTTAAGACTCAGAACCGCTCCTGATTTTGTCTTGTTAAGATTGTTAATTTCTGAGCACTCCTTAATTTATCTCATTAAATCTACAGCACCATTTCATCAAACGCAAATTCACTCACTGCGGTCTGCTGGTGAGATTGCAAAATTTTGCAAAAAATTCTTTTTAACTGATTGATAAATGAATGGATATTCAAAAATATGAAGAATAAATAAATTATAACAATATCGGCCAATGAATTTCAACTCTTCGGCTTTAAAGTTTTAGCGTTTTCTTCATTATGATAGTCCAACTCAATAAGATTTATTTCGAAGAATATAGGTTTCAATTAGCGACCCATCTTTGATTTTCATCTCTCCACCAGTAAGAGGAGAAGCTGGAGGTTGCCCACTCTTCTTCATCAACCTGTCTTCTTTCGCTTCCTTCTGCATCCTTTTTCCACAAATGGAACCATGTCTGAAGCCATACTGTGCTATTTACTGACCGCTACAACGGCTTTTTGAATATGGATATTGTGGATATGTGTAAGGTGTCATCCCAAGAAATTGTGAGGCACTCGAGTTGAGTTGTAACTGAGATCTATCAAATGACTGTTTGGCATTTTAGAGATATAATGAAATTTAATTCCAAATTGTTAGGATAGAATTGTTTTTAGAAAAATTTTGAGAATAAAAACCATTGAGGGAACAATAAATATTGGAGTTGTTGGTGCAGGAAGTAATATTTGGGTCGACTGAAGAGTGGAGTTTAATTTCAGAAGTGTTCGCTTCGGAGGGAATATGTCGGATTCGAATTCACCCTCTGAGGGTCTCAAATTGGTCAGCAAATTTGCTGGCGAAGCTTTCGGCACCGACAACGTGCGCACTGTTTTCGCTAGTGCCTCACAAGGTAACCTAACTGATCATCATTTATCGTCGAGTGGTGTCTCAATAATCCACCTGTCAGCATTCATCTCTTAAATTTTGGAACAACGAAGTGCCCCTCCGCTCTTTATCCTCTCCCTCCATCTTTCAATAAATGTGCAACCTTGAGAAGATTTTGGGGATCGGAAGAAACGGATTATTCAAGATAAAATTCCGCATAAATTTTTTTATTCATAGTGATTCAGGGTTTGCAAACTAACAACTGAGCAACGAATTGCACGTTACGCTTGGCGTATTATGTACTTTAAACGATTTGTTCCGCTAATGCGCACCATCAGGAAATCGCGCTGATGTGTGTGCTTCCTCTACCGGTCTTTTCGATGGGTTCAATTTTGGTACCATTGAAGCTGGAGTGAGAGCTATGGAGGGCATAATTTACACTATAGGATAGCTTCCTCCATCAGAATCCGCTTTTGTTCATCAGCTTCCAATGTTCGGAGCATGATTTTATGCTGATTTTACGTTATTGACCCTTATTTTCTTCCTTTTTTAAAAAAACTTTTCGGCTCAAATATCTCAAAGCTCGACCTTCAAGTAATGAATTCCCAGCCGAAAATTTGTCGATCTACATCACGTCTACATCTCTTAAACTCTAGTCTAAGTGACGAACATGTTGGAGCTACCTATATATATATATATATATATA
>JAARMF010000030.1:213051-225383 GCA_022844705.1 Toxascaris leonina | reverse complement strand
CCTCAGTCAACTCAGCATTGTTATTCTATAGCGATAAGCATTCGCCAAACCGGGTAAAGCAGCGAGTATCTTTGCTGCTCTTCTCATATCTGAAAAAGGGGAATATGCCTCAATAAATTCGAAATATTTCTTTTTTGTTGACTTCATTTGTCGTAATAAATTTCATCTTTATGCCGATTGTGCTAAATGAAAGTGGAATGAAATTTACGGCAAAGACCTTACAGCAGTAATAAACTCCAACAATTCCATCAATTTAATGCTCAAATTTTGAAAAAGAAACCTCAGAACTGGAGAAATTCTCTTAATTAAAGAATGAATTTCAAGTACCCAATTGTATCCACTCAACTGACTCTGAAAACTATCAAAGAAGTTCATCCGTTCGTGAATCCCAAATAGCATCTTTAGTGTCTTTGTTTTTATATGTCGAAGAAAACTTTGAATAATTCACAACAGAAAAACAAATTTCGAGTCATTTCGATTCATTTCCATACAAAATTGCCCATAAGAGAAGTAACTGAATGACAACTTTCAAGATATTCCTAACATCATAGCATTTTATTGGATAACTTCTTGTACTCTATTCCATTTTTTGTAACAAAAAGTTCTTCTTTGCAATGTGAAAGTCTGCTTCGAAAAATGTGCAGACGTCATATCTGTGCGTAAGCATGTATATGTCCTATCTGCCCAAGAGTTCCAGCTGCGGAATCATTGAAGTTAGGAGTTTTGGAATTTGGTAAGCAAAATGTGACCATTAATCCCATTTGTTGACTTAAAAAATGTTGGGCATTTAAGGTGTTGAGAAGTTTTCAGATTTTTATTTCACATCAGTTCAATCATAGAAAACCGAATCTTTTGTGAAAGATCTGCATCAGCAATCGGATCAGTTAGAGGATGATGGCAATATTTTCATATATTTTATTGTTTTGATTGCAGCTTGTTAAAGTGGTCGATCAGAAGAGTGTTAAGCAAAAAGCGCAAATCCTATCACTCTCACTGCTGCGCTTCCCCGCTCTTATTGTGAGCTGCATCATCGGAAATTCAATGAAAATAAGTAATAATGTAATCGGCGGAACGAAAGATGTGTTGCTGATATGCAAATAAAGTTCATTCGAAGATATCTGCAAGAAACGAATAACTCTCAACGTGTGAATGAGCTCAGCAATTTTGCTCGACAACTAGCTCAAGTACCTTTCAACTACATGCAGTCGTGGAATGCTCATTTGTGACGAGAGGTTGAAAAACGAGTGTTGAAGACAGGAGGCGGGGCTTCAGTATCGTTGATGGGCGTGACTATAGATTGTGATGTAGACGACTGGAAGCACGCCGAGCACGCACCTAAGGTGTGTGGAAATTCTGAAGCGCTGAGCGATCCGCGATGTGCCCGCTAGGGAAATAAATCCTCATTTATCCTCGGCTCTAGAGGCTGATTTCCGTTGCTTTTACATGCCTATTGAAAGTATAAGTGTTCCCTGAGCATTATATTCGTATAATATTGTGGATCCAATTTCGTACTATCCTTTCTATAAGGTTTGAAGCATGTCTTGACCAATGCACTGCGCTGAGAATGACTTTTGTTCGACTTGAGTTACTTCATTTCTATTTCTTCATTTCGCAGATCGCATTTTGGCGATAGAAACTTTTTGAGAAATTTAGAGATTAATTTATTCTCAGATCAATTTCTAAAGCAATAAAGAAAAAGTCTTTCTGGAATTTATGCAAGATGTTTTCTAAGAAGAACGCATTAGACTAAGTGAGTCTTACGATGACAACATGAATCGCATAGCTTGACGGATATGACTCTTTGCTAAAATATCTTCACGAAAGTTTCAGATATTTCAGCTGCAACATCATCGAAATCGGTAGATGTCACCATCAGATTTAAAAAAAAAATTGGTATTTACATAGGCGAAGTGTTTATCAATAGCCTTCGATAAAAATACCACCTCAATAGCTTATGTAATAGTTGTATAAAGTTGTACGCATTACGCAGTTACTATGAAGTTGTTGCTTGATGTCGACTAATAGGTTATTAGTACCGAAGTCATACTAGAAGATGAACATTGGGAGACAAATATATAACATTTTTTGCATTGTACATATGCGATATAAGCAATAAATTCGATGGCTTTTCATTAGGGTCGTTCGTTAAATTCGTCTCATTCTGATGTCCCTCCATAAAATCACTTGTTTTAGTTAGTGGATGTGACTATATTCATTAAGTACCTTCTCTTCGTTTAGTGAGTGGATGCTATCGCAAGCTTCACTATATAGCTTTGCTCTCGTGTCTTACGTCACTAATAATCCTCTCAGCTGTATAAAAAGTGCTAAATAAGAGTTGTTGCACTCTAATGTGATATGCAATAACAATTTTTTAAAGCGAATGAAAAAAATGTTAATGGCAATGTAAAGATTCTGACGTTCGCCACCATCAGAAGCGCGTCTATGATGTCTTAGATTTCAATGAATTATGCCAATATACTACAATCTGAGGTTGAGAAAGGCTCAAAGTGCCTTCAGAGGTGAACGTTTATCAAGTTCGAATTCAATGAACGAGTTATCAAGTAATTTCCACTTTTTCGAACGTCAACCAGAGTTCGAAAGTTATTCTGACGTGCCAACTAAACACACTCGGCGATTGAAGGAACCCTATTCTCCCCTAGGAATTCCAGTGGTTTTGCAGCGAACATTAATCGACTTTTTGATTCAATACTTTCATGAGCTGATGCGATATGGACATACGCTTTGATATTTGTTGTACGTTTATTAAACTTGTTCCCCTATCGAACGCAAGTGCAAAGGTGCATTTCATGCCCAACGCCCTTTGGCCACTGCTACTCCTCCGATGCGCTTTACTACTTTATCTCAAATAAAGATCACAAAGAATGTCTTTAAACATGAAATGCACCTGAATTCAAAATACTGGTAAGTACGACGTAACGCTTGTCAGGACGTTTCAATACGCGTCTCTTCAACAGATATGAAGCGAGACAAGCTTAGTGATGCAATCATATGCTTTATGCAGCCTATAGGAACTAGCGCATTTCCACCGTTGCCACCTTGGTTGTGCACCTTGTCTTAGGGCAAAACTTTGCTCAGTGATGCAATATATTTCAAGTTTTAAAAATATCCTGATTCATAAGTCGCTATGCTTGTCTAGTTCAGAAGAGGAATTACACATGCTAGTGGCGCTTTTCCATGATGTGAAGCCTATGCCTCTGAGAATCGATCTATATTCGAGGAATAATTTATGCAGGAAAAGCCGACAACTTTGAAAGTGAGCGTTCCGTTAATCCTTCCACTTCTCATCTATAAGTGTAGATGTGTGGAAATTTTGAACTCAACACCGCAATTTTTCCTTTGATTTTGCCATTACTTATGAAAGAACTGAGTCACCTATCTACACAAGAGTAACAAATGGTTAAATCTATCTTGTCCACTAATTGCAGCCAATAACACAAAAAATACACTAAGGACAATTAATGCGAAACTGCAGCGGATGTTGCAGGATAGGCAATTTTTTAAGGGACGAGGATTTTGGAATGGCATTCCTGATAGATGATTTCAAAGATTGAGAAATTCGAGGAAAGCCTCAACTTTTCATCGAGGAAGTGAGATGTGCGAAATAAACTTGGCGCATGAAGTTGGCTGTGATTCAGTGAGAGAAAAGGATGTCTATTCATGGTCATAGGAACTGGCGCGTTTGTCCACACAATAGCACTGTTCTCAGCAAGGATGTGCAAGGAAGAGCAATGGCAAATTCGGAATGCCCTCGTTTCAATGTACTTTTGGTTCGTTGTTTATTCCGCTTGAGTCGATGAGGAGATGGAATATGTGCACTGCGAATACGCCCGCATTACATAACCATTAGCGATCGATTTGGCTGCGAAACGCCATATATACTGCTTACGCGGTCTAGTTCATTATTGAATTACATATTGCTGTTGCTGAGTGGAATAAGTGATCAACCAACAACTTTGCCGTAATTCCACTCTTGGTGTGAGCTGGCTGCGAGGCGACAACTGCAGTCTGCATTTCCACTTTCCGTAGTTTGTTTAAAAATAAGTGATTAATTCCGAGAAGCTGTCCATCCCATCCTCTTCCACCTGAGCAGTTCTAAAGTTCATGTCATCTCCTATGACTGCGCATAAAACTGTGAGAATATGAATAATTGTCGTCGCATTCAGCATTCTTCCATCTTCAATCAAATCATTCATGCATAAGCCATCCCTTTAGGGTATCCATTGTGGTAATGGACGTCACCGCATATCAGCAAAACGAGCATGTCGGTGTCTCTCTTTTATCGGCCTCATCAATCGGCTATGCTATTCCAAAAAGCTGATTTAGAGTCCAAGATATTTCTGCGAATAGTCCAACAATAAATATACGAAATGTTTCCTTTGTTTCATATCTCATACCAGAATATTGGACATCAATTCTCAGTCATCCGTGCAACATTAAATCTCTATGTTAATCTCGGTTGCTAAGCGCCCATTCCATTCACTGATCAGGTTTTGTCTTCTTCATAATGGCAATCTAGAGATCCTCAATAACAACACTCGTTATCGCTTCAGCATCTATGCTTGGCTGCTATCTCCTCTGATATGTGCAGCAATTAAACTTTTCAGACTTCAATGTCTATTGTTATTTATATGAAAGATGTTATGCTGACGCCCCTGCCGCTAAGCAAACTATTTTTTCTTCATCGACAACCTCTCCCTCCGGGAAAGATTGATGGAGATTTATGATGAAACATATCCTTGAAGATATTATTAAAAAATACATTGGAAAACTATGAATATCCTTTTCACTTCGCCACAAACTGAACTGTGTGAATATCCTTTTCACTTAACGCAACTTTCATCGTTAACGATCGTACCTTGCCGTAATGCGTGGAACATCACGATCAGGCATTAGCGTCGTCATCACAAAGACTATAAATCAAATCACCTTTTCGGTTAATTCGGGATTTCAAAACTCATTCTAGTTTCCTTGCAATCTCAATTTTGCGCCACATCTATCCTCTCACTATTCAACTCGTACACCTTGTTGCATAGATCTATTGCGTAGCGGCGCTGCATTATTTCCGGTTTTTTTGAAATAAACAAGGCAAAAGCGAAAAAAAAAACATAGTTTCAAGAAGACTGCAGAAAGCTGCGGCTATTTCCACATCAAATCACTTCTCCCAAACCTCACACGAAGTATTCATTAGAGCCTAATAATTGTGTGAAGTGATATGGATGTGACGATATGGCTGCTGTTATTTTCCACACTTCATTTCGTTTCACTAGCAACATAGCAACGGATAGGTCGCAAGTGAGGGATGAAATTCAGTCACGAATGCAGAAAATCTGCAATACGCGCAGTACGTAATGCTTCCGCTTCTGATTGAATTGTAGACGTTGTCACTGAGATGCTTCACCGCATTTATACGTCATATTTCAAAGCACACATCAACAACTTCTACCCAACCATCGAATCTTGCTCAATTAGGCGATTAGTCGCGAGTTTCGTCAATTTCAGCGAATAATTCACAACCAGGCCCCATACGAGAAAAGCGAAAATGTCATCAACTGAAGAAATGGAAAGAATTGGAAAAATCATCGGAATTTCTCAGAACTTTTCCTGAAAAAGGTCGAAGAAGGCAAAACCTTTTGTGTATTCAACACGATTCTTCGTAGCAAATCAAAGCTCCCCTTCGCCATCTACTTTGATAGGAAAACTCCACATATGTTCGGTGATGATGTTTCAATTTTTATTGTGCAGAGAGTGGTATCTGGCAACATGCCAACTAATGACGGACAAATTTTCGGCGAACGTATTGAATCACGACCGCAAAAATATCTCGACTTCAAATAGCGTTTATGAAAGGTCACTGAAAATGTCACTGCGCTCATAACAATTTGCCCATACTCTGTCGCTGCAAATAATCGTAAAAAAACTCCTCTGTGCCACGATTGCGCGTAATTAAAAACCCCTTTTATAACGACTAGGTGTGCTATACTTGCAATGGGAATGGAGCAGCATAAATTTTTCAACACAATTTTTAAGCGCTCTATGAGCACACTCCTATCTTCATAAATTAACTCGAGTATATGTCTTCGAAGCAATTAGTGCAGAATGATTTCATCACCAGATGAAGTTAGAAGTTGAAATACTCAGTTAAAAATAATACAATGCGAAATATAGTCGATATTATTTTTTACACAAGAAAGCGCACCTGTCGAACACAGATTTAAGCGGATGATGTCTGCTTTAACTTTGAAGTTCCGGTCTACCGAGAGAGAACTGTGCATCTTCAGCAAAATTCAGTCTCAACATATATGCATTTTCGAATAAATTTTCGACAGTAGATCGCAGCATTTAAAAACTTAGCATGACACCCGAGCTCGAGATGGAGACTATATTTTTGAGGCAGTTGGAGCAGTGTTCAAAAGATATTTTTCGTGAATAGAAATTTAGCGATGAAATTATGAAATCTGTGTTTTTATCACAAAGTGAGTCGCATTTTCATTGGATGACCTTTCCGGATGTTTCTGAAGCGATATTAATCGACGCACGAAGCAGAAGCTTATGGTGCCTCACATTGCCCAGTAGGCATAAACATCTCAACGCCCTGTCAAGTTACACTTCAAAGCGTCCGATTTGTGATATATTGTACTATAGGCAATAACGTCTTTTCCCCTCCCCTCTTTCGCTCACCCTCCTTAATTAATCGAAATTGGTAGTGTATTAGATGAGTCTAAGAAATGTTGGAAATGGCTCCTCCATTTAAAGTTCCGTTCAATTTATCCATAAAAGTATTTTCAGCCAAAAATTTCAAAGAAAAGACCCACTTCCCATTGCGCGACATAAATTTCTTTTGTTTTTATAATATTTACTTTGTTCCATCGAGTTCTTCTCATAATCAATCTTCCCGGTGAGGAAACTATGTCCTGTTGCACAGTAATGCCATATTTCTATGTTGAATAATCGACTTTAAATTAACAGCAGAAGAAAACAATTCACGCAGACATAAAAGCGCTAGATTTCCAGCTAATCAAACTATCATTTTGACATTTGTGGTGTGGCATAAAAGCACTCGCTTGCTTATTGCTTATAGAGCGGTGAAATAAATAAATAAATAAATAAATAAACAAATGAATAAATGAACAAATAAACGAACTTATTAATTAAATAAACTCTTTTATTGCGCACATGTTCAAAAGGAGATGAAATTAATCGTTGAAAATCGCAGCTATATTCTCGTCAAAAACAATCAAAGGCATCTGTTAAATGGAAAAGCGAGTTTGTTGCTCGAAGCAGATGTTTCTCATCTCATGCTACGTACATTTCTGAGCTTTGTGAGTCAACTTCGTTCCTTCACTCGAAAGTATATTTGAACATTCTGTGATGAAGTTGTCAGGAGATGGATTTGATTATTAAAACACAAAAAAGTCACAATATTCTTTTGTATTTCAAAGCGTTTCATGGCATTAAAATATTTTCGACCGTATTTGGCAAATATTTCAGGCTTATTTTGGAAAAAGTGGTGAGTTGATTCAGAATTGCTCCGCAAAATCCTCCGTCTTCTCTTTTTTTCTGCAATAGGGAAATGCTATAAAGGAACGTGCAAAGTCGAAAATGAAATGCACTTGTTTGGAAACAGCTGCCTCAAGACTTAAATATTTAAGGACGTATGTCATCATGTGGCATATACCCTTGCAGTTTGTTGACAGAACCAGTGGCAGATGAAGTGCATTGCAATGCGACTTTTGAATCACATTTCTTTGATCAAACAGTCATCTAAATCCGAGTTATACGGAATTTTTGTAATGCCTCATCTCAAGTAAAATATTCAGAACTTTAAACTTACTACCCATGAAAAAAGCGGAGCTGAAATAATCAAGAAACTGAGAAACGGGCTTTTCATTCTTGGGACTTTCAATGAAAATACCCTCAAAAGCAGGTGACTTCAAAATAATGCTCATTTTCAGCCTTTCAAAGTGATTTTACGCCTTCATCAATTTGTATTATTCATTCAAGTTGAGAGAATTTTCCACCTAAAATGCAGCAACATCCGATGGAATAAATTAACACTGAAAATGCGAGCCGCTTCTAATGGCATTCCGTTAGACCGACTGGTTAATAATGAATTCAGTGCAAACCTAGAAATGAGCTATGCAAAAGCTGGTCTCTTTCATATGACGCTCTAATGAATTATATATAAGTTACTTGCTTACATGCGTAGTTACGAATAGAAACTTGACGATGGCAAATGATGCGCATTTTAATGGCTTTCCGTTTCAGGAAGTTTGGTGGACATTTATATGTAAGACCGCATCCATTAATAAAATCCTGAACGCAACGGAGTGTTAAATATAATCAGAAAGACACCGCCCGATGCCACTTAGTAATTAAAGCAAATATAATGGGAAAATTGTCAGTAGAATGTGTGATGTGCACAGCCTCTAACCCAACTTTAGTAATAATCAGATGTGTTCTATCTTCGACCATGCTTACTTGTAGACGCAATATGTTTAATTATTTTTCCTTACATTTCGCGACTTCATTTCGAATGCTAAATTCTACGTATTGATGCTATATTCATCATATCTTTAATAACTAATCACTACTTTTGCATTATTGCCAAATTCACAGAGATTAAAACTATTGCTGGAATCGTTACTGTTGAAGCGATTAATAAAATATGACATATTGGAGGTGTGTTGCCGGGTAGCGTCTCAAAAGCGATGCGCAATCGTTGTTCGTCTACGTGGTAAGGCGAGGTTTCCGATGCAAGACTAGCTGTGTGTATGTGCGTTTGCGCAAACCAGCAGCAGGCTTGTGTGTTGTCGATTATTCCATGCCCTACGATCGTGCTATACTTCTGATGGTCCTCTGGCTATCTCAACCGAATCGCTGTGCGGAAACTGCTTGTATTGAAAACGAGGTGTGCTCCGCTAATAATGCTCGTATTTGTCGAAATTCAAGGTAATCAACCCCTCAAATACACTTCTCGCCTCATTTTTTCATTTTTCAGTCAAGATAGGAAATGTGGAAATCAGCCTTTGCAGATCCAATTCGGATCATTGAGTTATTGCTTTATCCTATAATTTTTTTTCATCTATTTCATTATTTTAATATTTATTATTTTTATTTCAAAGCAGAATGCAGTTCAGCTCGACAGTTCGAGTATACTTATATCCAAAGATCTCTTAAAAGCTGCCCAAATCCCCCAATACCTTTAAGACTTCCAATATTCCACAGTGAAGCTTTTCCAAAGGAATCAAATAGACTATGATAACACACTGAACGTTACTATTATAACGCACTTTAATACGCTAAATGCTATGATTATAACACGCCAAATGTATAACTGTACTAAAAATTGAAATCCGTTCAGAGCAGATAAATCGTTTACGGATCAATGAGGCATTCATACTGTTTCAAGAAAGAAATCAATCAACTTGTTTACTTAAAGAATTCAATTGAATGAGCGATTTCATCGTTGGATAACAGTAGAAAAGATCGCCTAAATGATCGATAAAGAGATGAAACAATGAAAAGATTCTGTTTGGAAGGGATAAAAAGCGATGTTGTGCTCAACTGTAACGAGCACTGAACAGTTGGCATATGATGTAGCACTGCCAAGACATAAACTGAAAGCCATCATTGTTCCAAAGTGCTAAGGCCAACTCTTATGTAATCTCAAATAAGAATTCTCTGCGTTATTTCCTTTTAATTTTTGTTATTAATGAAGCTTAATTAGAATTCCAGTTCTTCTTAAGCCAAGTACGTGATATTGGTGCTTAGAAATCAACGAATAAGACTGCAGAGGAGAGGTGAAATAACACAGAAAACAAGACTGCAACGGTCTGCGTGCGTCTGCATACACATACAACAATTTGTATTAAGCGGGCAAATTTCGTGTTTTTTTTTTTTTTTTTTTTTTTGGAGATGAGTTTCTTTGAGCGGATTTTGAGCCAAAAATCGAGAGAGAAGTTGAAGCTTTCAGGATGTCACTTTAACCGACTCTCATGAGCATTAACAGAGTTGCTCCTTCCTCATAAATGCGGACTAAGCCTCATTTTGCATAGTTCCATCCAAAGAACAGCTCGAACAAATTGATGAATTTTTTTGTCTTAAAGTACAAATAATTGCATATGCCTGAATTTCTGATGTCAGAAGTGAAGGAACATTTGTTTTGAGAGTCAAGTTTGCTGCGACACAAGAATACCTGCCCATCACAAATTTCTGCCATGTCACCTCCAACTTGGGCGGAAATCATATTTCCAAATGAAGGAAGTTCTGGAAAACATCAGAAAAAAAAAAAAAAAACCAGAGGCACACCGCAAGCGTGAACGACCTAACAGTGAACATACATTGCGAAATAGTGTGAATAAATCGCAGGATCATGCTGAAGAAAAAATGACCCAGCCATGTGACATATCAAATACCGCTTGAAAGGAATTTTTAACTATCGAAAAAGCTTTAGAAGTAAGATCCAAGATTTACGACGCTCATAAATTTGAAAGTAGAGATGTGAATGATTTGAAGGGAACAATAAACTACAAAATGAAATCAGTTGAAGCAGAAAAATTAAGGAAAGGAAATTACCGAAAGGGAAGAAGTAAAATCGGGAGTCTCGATAAAAAGAATATCCACTTTTAGCTTACCTTCACTTCAGTGTCAAGATTCTTCGCATTCCTTTTTATTAAGAGTCCTCAGCTCTAATCCTACTATGCAACAGCATAATTGGTTTTTTCCTGTCCGATTTTCCAATTTAAGGTGATGAGTTGGAAGGAATTAATCACAGCTGATCAATTCTGGACAAAAACTTGAGTAAGGCATAGAAATCAATGAACATTTCACAAAAATCATTCAAAATGTGGAAAGACGACGTCCTTAACGCGAAGATTTCCCAACACAGATGCAATCCTCTGCTCCCAGCAATTAACTATGCCGATAATAATTTGTACTACGAATGCTCCTCTCTCATTTTCACCTATATTCAATACAACTTTTTAACAAACGTTTTTACTCGCATTTCATACTAATTAATCATCGATCAATTGGCTTTAAACCTGAATGGCCCGTTTTCCATTTCGTTTTCAGCACTCCTATAAAGTCGACAATGCAATAAAGCCATAAAAGTTATTGCTGTGATTGATTACACAAATCTTTTTCTAGGCAAAATACGAAAGAAGCTATCCTTGTAGCTTGAGAGTGATCAATACGCACATAGCAAGAGTTTACACTTGCAAACTCGGCATCCTCTCGCATGGAACGACTCAACCAAGCGGGACCATTTATCAGTTTGCATTGCTTTTGGTGGGTAAAGCAAATAACCAAAAAATGCCCACATTTCTAAGCAACACGAAACAACATCACTCACTTTGATGGCTTCTTTTTTGTGTTTTGTTTTATTTCGCTTCAATTTACTTATGCTTATTTATTGTGTTGTTCCTTGAAGATCAACAGTGAGCAAATGGTTGAATGGGGTATCGCCAGCAAGAACATACGTTTGTAACAGTTTAGAGCCTGATTCGTAGCTAGCGTTAGCACTCGACGCCATAACCCTTTTCACTTCCATCCAGACTAAACGCATCGAATGAATTACTTTTCAAGTGGCCAACGAGAAATTATAACCACGAATTATAACCTACAATTAGATCCCAAAGCTTGCAAATTCATGACCCTCTTCTCTGGAGTGTGATGGTTGATTTGTGCATTTGGTTTTTCGAGAAGCCATCATTGTTTGCATTTCTCTGAACCTTTAAGTCCACCTTTAATTCAGATGTGTTTATCGCATGGTGTTCCTAAAATTGTTAATATTTGCATACAATTTATGGAGCAACTGTTGTATTAAAAAAGAGACATGACAGCTGCTTAAGTAGAAACGATTAGCTTTATTTGCTTTATCTCTTGCTCGCATCAACTCTTCATCTCTCTCTGAATGTTTTCTCTCTTCTTCATTTCCTCTCTCTTCTAACACCTCGAAGACCAGGACTTTAGAAATATATTTATGGTCAGAAGTTTTGAGCGTAAAATTTCAGCTTGAATTGACTGAGAAACAAATTGAGTGAGAAACTTTAAGGTTGTTGATTTTTTTCCGAACCGTTGAAGTGTTCATTGAGCGCATCGAATGGCAACGTAGGGCATAGAATGGCGGCAATTGAGGAGGGAATTAAGGATAACCAAACAGCCGACTCGGCATCGTTATTGAATTTGACCGCTATGCTTCGAGGCTTATTCGAGGGCTTATTCACCGATACCCGAATCGACGCCCAATGGGGCTTAAAAAACGTCCTTCCACAATTATGCTTCTTGCAATTTCCGCTACTCAACGCTTC
>JAARMF010000030.1:196519-211789 GCA_022844705.1 Toxascaris leonina | reverse complement strand
TATATATATATATATAGAACATATATTGCAACAGTGGGAAAAATATGAAGTGCTCAAACTCAAGTGACGCCTAATCTACAGGTGTGATACACAAATGGGAAAGGAATCATATAAGAAAGAAATAAGGTATGAAGTGGAGAAATATCACTGAAATTCCCTTGTCGAATGAAAATTTTTTCATTTTTCCATCTATAATTCTGTTTGCAAGTCACAGCCTTATTGGTTAACGGTGTCAATGCAAACAGTGATCTCACAGAAAGAGGAAAAGAACTGTTCTGCCGAAAACCTTCATTTGAGGTGTTATCATATGACACTTAACGCAAATTCCCACTTATTCGAGAGCAGTAGGCGCTAAAAATCTGCAAATTCATTGTTCTCGTTACAAGTCGCTGATGACGCATTTCGAATTATCACCTGCTCGCTTGGTTACCTCGATGTATATATAGGCCAACCTTACAACTGATTCACAGCCCAAAAACGTTTTGCGGATGAGTGCACTCGAGAACATTTTAGTTTCACGGAGCGAATTTGTTGTGATACTCAAGTAGCAATTATATCGCTCCTACTTAGGACAGTGATTGCTGCTCTATTTTTCACTGCATTTTCACTGTTACTTTGTAACAAATACATATTTCATCTATGTAGCTTATGAAATTGAACTCAAAAAGTCGACAAGGAATTCGAAATCGATTACTGAATATTTTGCAATGTCGAACCAAATGCCACGTGAGTTCAGCACTGTACCGGATGTTCTAATTCACATAGAATTCAAATCAGACTATTCTAATACTTTATGGATTTCAATTAACCGATCATAGCAACAAAGCAAAAAATGTCCGACTGTGGGAGAATATTCGGTCGATCCGTTTCAACAACACATCTATTCTTTTCGAGAATATTCGGTTCGTCGGATTTCAAGAGATGAAGAGGCACCAACGCAATGCACCACGAAACACTCAATCACGCGTCGTGAAAATGGGTCCATGTAATTATCGAATAAGAAGGAGCAAAAGCATCCAATGAGGGACGAGAATAATGCTGGCCACCAATTTTCGCTTCCCTTCTAGCCGTGAAATATGGCCACAGCCTCGTTTTGCGGTCGAGCGTCATGCCAAACTCTCTTCTCTATTTGAGGGTTTGACTCAAAAATATTCAAATCGCTTTTTACAATGACTTCTTTTCTTTTTGCAAGGAAGACGCAAATTTTGTTGCACCGATAAGCATTCAGTCTTTAAAAAACTAATAAAATAAGCATCACACTAATTGAGCGAGTTGTTACAGTGAGCAGACAGAATCGATATTAAACCGATCATACTGCAAAACTGTAACAGCAGTCAGATAGACAAGCTTAAAGTAAGTGTTGCAGTTGCGTATCGGTGTGTTCCATTCGAGGTATGAAAGAATGTGAATGCGATATGGAGGAGGATAACTTTTGCTATTTATGCTGTGGTAATTCACATTCAAGATGTTTACCTGCCCATCAACACAATATCCTCAGGTGAGCTTTATCGATTCCTTTTGAAAATTCACATTTCCACTCTTTTTCCAACTTTGAAATATTTTTTATTTCTCCTAAAATGTCATAACTTCATTCGTATAATTCCTTCAATATGGAAAAAAATCATTTCGAAAATTTCTCATCAATTCCATCAAAAATTATTCGATAAATATTCCACAAAGAAACTCAGTGAATAACACATTTAGTTTTAAAGTCGTTACTTAAGTTGAAAATTCGTATTATCAATATTATCGCTTTGGAAATTAAAAAATTCGATTATTTCAATAGTGACATAAAGTGAACATTACTGATAAAAGCTTTAATGCTGCTGTAATATCTGTGGTCACCGATGCGTTCTGACACTCAGACTATCCCTTCAAAACATCCATCTGACAAATCAAAAGAGATAGAGGGGAACGTCAAAGGAGATGTCACGATTTGTGCATTTTCATGCAATCGTCTACCTAAGCTAACCAACTCATTCACCTGTATCACATTCACCACCCATGGCCACCTTACCGATTAATTTAAGAAATCAGTGACAAAAAGTGCAATGTGTATAAGCAATTTGGTGATCCGATTGCCCTAGAATCAAAATCGACAGGTGCGAAACGGAAATCCGACCAACGTAAAATGTGCGCAAATTCTTTGCACTTTAAAATGTCTATAGTCCACTTTGAAACTGAAGGCTCAATGCTCAGTAAGGAAACCGGCTAAAGAAGCTCATTCTATAGTGTACGTTACATCCATCCAATCTCTGAACTCTAGCTTTAATTGCTGTTGTGGCGAAATTAGCGGACACAAAGACAGATAGACGCAGCATGCATACATAATCATATACAAGTGGGCCTAATGCATTTTTGCATATCTATTTATAAAATTTTTTTAAATACTCATAATCGAGGCGTTCAGGAACTTGGTTGTAATTTTTTGGTAAGCTAGAATTACGTGCCACACATATATGTGTGTCAAATTCAAATATGCTGAGATATAAAAACACAACATATGTCGCATACAGAGAAGGTGAATATAAATGCATTAAATCTTCAGACGGGTTGTCATTGGCCTAAGGCTTCCAGCTATAAAGGTACGACTAGGAACCCTCCCACATTTTTCAGTGGGAAATTGCTATTCAAAAGCATACTGAAAACGATTCAGGATAGATAACAGTTCGAAGTTTATCTTGAGCGGTGGCTGAAATCCAAAGTTAATCAACGAGAAAGCTTTTCGCTTCGGCATCACCATAGAGCTGCCCCATGTCTCCTTCGCATATGATTTATTAACCACTTCTATGTCTATGTCTAGGGTGTTACGCGTATGATACCCACCTTAAAAAATTTGTTGCACCACCCGACTCATTAGAATAAATTGTTAAAGATAGGTTTATGACGTTCGTATAATGAATTCATCTCCGATTTTCACATCACATAGTTAAGATACCATGCACCGTTCTCACGAAATGGAACGCTCTCCGAAAATTCTTCATTGCTGATGCTCATAATGCCGGATTACGGAATAGAGAATAAGAGGGAATGAATGCCGAATAGGGAATATTCATCAGTATTCATCAGATAATGAACTTGCTTGATGTAAACAGAATCGGCAATTACCTGCTAGAAGTTACTAAGACCAACTGCAGTACAAACAGAACCTGCGACACAGGTGACATTTACGCCCTTTTATATAATTGAGCTCTTTAAAACACGACAGTATGCGTCGTATGTCAAAACAGCAATTTCATGCATTACTATGACGCACATATAAAATGCTCTAATTATATTTTTCTCGCCTCAGGTAGTTACTGGCGCAAATGTCGTACAAAAGGTGAGAAAGTATTGTAGACATGACGATTTCGCCACTCAGCAATGAATTGCACTTTACGATCACTTTAACGCATGGATGACAATGTTTGGATCGATGCGTCCGAAGAAACGAAATTTTAGCCATCAATAGACGGGAGAAAAAAGTGACGACAATCTGAATGCTTCGTCTTTGAATGGCACAATGTGCGCATTAAATAAATGTCCTGAATACTTCATGCGCATAATGGCCATTCTCTTATTTCAGCGTCAAGCCTCTTAAAAAGGAAGAGTTATTCAGCTTGACTTTTCAGAATCAAGTGATCCGAACAAAGCTTGATCTACATTCCCTTGATGCTTACACAGCTAATCAACAGTAGAAATCAAATTTGAGCAATAAATCGCGAAAACAAAAACGAATCAAAAATTACGGTGACGAAGCATTCGCCTTCGATAGTGTTCATCGAGTTCCACAGTGGAAAACTCATTCAATTTCCTACAGATGAGTGGAATATTATTCAGGACTCATAAAGGAAAGTCTCTAAGCATCACTGACCATATTCAAGCTTATCCTCCCTTAAGAAGTATCTTCGCAATTGATTTTGCTGATACGCATCAGCATTGAATTTATTATGTACAGGCGAATTATAATTGAATCGTTTTTCTGCGCTGTTGAATAAATAGGATGCATCTACTATTTTTCATAAATTCTTGCAAAAATAATAATGGCATTATGTCGAAGTTTTTGTAAAAGAACATTTTAGCAGTGTCATACTTGCATACGTATGTGTGTACATCCCTCTGTCTGCAATCAACGAATATAAACTGCAATACGAATATCCAAAAGCAAATTGAGATTGCACTCGAGATTTGGTCACACTGGTTAGAGACGTGGTCATTCACACTGACTCATAAATGCAACTTCATGCCGAATGGTCATTTCGTGGATGGACGAATGGTCATTCACGACTATTCGGATGAAAAGAGGAAATGAATATTCAGTAGATGATTCATACAACTGATCAATTTCTTAGGTGAATAGAGGAGTTGTTGGGTGTTTTCCCAACGTTTTTAAACAACTGAGCTATCCTTTGACCAGGTCAGCTAAAACGTGAAAACGCATAGTGCACCCTTGATGCGATTTTCTTTGTTTACGTCACCCCTAGCACTCTTTTCTATTCATCTTCATTTAGCATTTCTCGAATGTACCTGACGCATCCTAGTCGTCTCAAGCTAGGTTTTTCACAGATTCTCTCCAATATTTCTGCTAAGTTCTTTCATAATGTATAAAAGTCATCCGCTGGGGCAGTAATTTGTCGGTTTTGTGGAAGGATCTGACTCACACAGTTTACTGCGTTTTGAGTTCAAGTTGATTCTTTATTTCTCAAAGAGATTCGGGATCATTGTCAAATTTCTATCCAGATGACCCCAACTCCATCTCCCTTTTCCTTCCCCGCAACATGAAATTTCGGAACTTCTTAAAAGCTCCGCCGACAGTTGCATAATCGAAAAGGAGGAAGAATTCAGAAGCAACGGCGAAAGGTGGGAACGTGAGGCATGCACAAGATGTCGACAAAACGGCGCAGAGCTTGAAGGTCTAGCTTGTGACGATACAGATCCAGCTCGACTTTGCATTCAAGGAAAATGCTCAAACAGCATCTGTCACGATAAACCACAAGGATCCTACTGTGACAGGAAGTAAGTCAATCCTCATTTCACCTAGCTACTATGACTATTGAGAGAGGTATTTTGCAACAATCTCCCTCGATCTTTGTAAGCCGATTGTTCGATTGAACTAATTAGATGTAGGACATGCACATAATGCAGAATGTTCTTTGAAGTTTAAAGGTCGCAATAGCGCTGCAAAGTCATAATAGTGCTGCAATAAATGCGCACATTCGAAGCAAACCTCGCGAAACGATTTCACACAATTAACACACCATTAGCATAAAGTCGAAGTAATCTTCGAATGAGCATTGTTCGTCACTGAATGCGAATGTGATTTCCTACTTCAATCGCAAAGTGAACGTCATAAGTTTTAGCGTTTATAAGAATAATTTTGGCAAAATGCCACAGTTTGGAAACCGTATGAATTCAACTCGGTTGCTAAGCAATAAGTTGGTAATGATGGGACATGAATGGAGGATAATTAGAAGCTTGAGAGAAGATGGAAGCCACTTGCTCGGCTTTTTATTCGATTGATGAAAAGAGAGAAACAAAGGAGGGATTCCATGTTGGAAGATTCTTAATGTCATTAGCAAAATGTCATTTCAAGTTGGGCATCGGCTCAATTCGGATATGCGACTATGATGCATACCTCTGAATTTGAAAAAAATAACAGCTTTTAATTGGAAAAGCGCATTGAGAAGCCAATTGGCTCTCATAAACATTTATTGAAATTTATTTATTGCTATTATGTCCTCTTTCATCAGTCAACTGCAAATTGTTCTCGCAGTTATTGCCTACATTGTGAATATTTTTATGACCTCTTCATTCTCCGATACGTAATAGCAATCGCTGCATCTGTGACCACACTTTGTCATACCCTTTGTTAACGTTTTTTTTTATATGACTCCAATTTAAGAGTTTTGTAAGTACTGTGCAAAATAAATTGGAACTCGAGATGAAGAGATATCAATTGGGAAAGGGGATATGTCATCACAATTGCGATAGACATGATAAAAACAATTAAGAGAAGGTATGCTATAACGGGCAATTGATGAGGGCACCAGGGAAAGAGAAATAGTTTGGAGTTTTTATAGTGATGAGTGAACTGCAAAAAAGTGATAAAGACAGCATAAAATGATGCAAGTAAATGCTTTTAGAATGGAGAAAATATGTGTTGAGGACGTATGTGAAAATCCGTGCTCTCGTTTTGGCTCTCACCTAATGGTTTGTGATTGTCCAGCTATTGATCCTGATACAGGATTCGCCTCTGATGATCGATGTCAACTTTGCTGCTATGATTTTAACATTGTTAGTGAGTTATATCTTTCATTTTAGCACTTCTTATTCTTCGCCATTTATACTTTTCACTTTTTATCTAACTTTTCGTTTATTATTTTCAATTTTATGGCTATTTTCATTTTCTATGAGAGTGACGCGTTGAAACAAAGCTTATTCGATAGTGATGAGTTGAAGAGATCTGATGACGAAATGAGATAAGAGGAATGACATGAGACGTTTCGTTCGAGGAATGCAAGGAATCAAGGAATGAAATTCGAAGGATCTCATCTATTCCAAATATCTCATCAACAATAATGGAAATATGCTATCGAATATATGAAAAATCTATAGTTTCGTGTAGAGTGGTGAAATTGTGCAAAACGTTTCCATAATTTCAATCCCTCAGAAAAAACGCTGCTAATATTGATGTTTCATCTCGATTGCCTCGATGTGCGCTTTTTCTTTTCTTTTTTTTAATGCTTCAACAAGCGAGGATCGCAACACGAAATTCATCCCATTGATTTCAGCAAAACATTAAATTCCCGCTTGAATATTTTGAAACCCCATGCCACATTTCTCTTTTAACATACCACCTTAAACGTCCCTTTTTCATCAAAAACTGGTTTAGAAGAAGGAATGTTGCCAAATAGTAGGAATATTTCCTTCTTCTGTCATTCTATTTTCCAATAATAACGTTGGAAGCTTCTGTGATTCAATAACCACCGCTCCTATACCACATTACCGCACATGTCTTCCCGGCTTTATTTTGATTAGAAAAGTAAATGATGGAGACACAATGGCGTATGCACAATTTTTATGCCATTTAAATTATTCCTATAACCGTGAATCCAACAACTCTCACTAAAACAAGTGAGAAAGAAACAGCTCATCCTGCAACCAATGCCACTTTCAAAAATCTTTTAAAGGTTGCGAACTAGTCCTTCAAGGGTGATGATCTCATTAACCATTGTAATTCGTGATCAGTCAACCTTCATAGTTACCATCCGAGAATGGAAGAATGCTACTGGACTTATGGTAAGCCTGACGTCTAACTCAAAGTTTAGCAGGCGACTGATGCATACACGAGTAACCTCAACTAATATGACTTCAGAAGCCAGCATCACGTCGATGTCAAAATGCATATCGAAGGTTCAATGTGGCCACACCACAAAAGCGACCAATCTGGCGGGTGGGACTCGAATGTGCGGGCGGCAAAAAGTGTAATCGCTTTGGAGTGTGCAGAGGCCTTTCGCTGATACCATCTATCATGCTGCTGATCTTTTGCTGCCTTATTCACATATAACTTCACAAGTGATTCAAGTTTTGGAAGAACTCTTCTCGCCTCGCCGATCCTTTCTTTGAATTCTGCCACTTCATCCTTCGGAGAGCTTTACCGCAGATTTATCGATAATTGTGGGACTTTTCTACATTTACGAAACTCTGTACCTATACCGACAGGACCTCGCATTAGTAAGAGATAGATAAAACGAAAGAGTGGGAGGAGGGAAGAGAGTGGAGGAAGGAAATAAAGTGAGCTAACATTGATTTCCGAGTCAATGACACAGAAAAGTCTCGTCGTACTAGTCCTACTGCTACAATATTGATGCCTTGAAAGTAGAAGAAAATTTCCGTGTTGATAATCCACAAGCAAAAAGGGGTGCAAACTTTCTGAACCTTCAAACGATCAAAACTGTTTTCATGTTGACATTATCCAGGAGCAATGTCTAAATAGCTTTGATATGTTGTTAGCGAATGGCAATCAATGTTCTCTACTATGTCCATATGATTGATTGCACATTCATATAACTTAAAGGAGTATACATCGAGCGGAATATAGAGAACAATTCGTTAGAATACGAACCATTGAAGTCGTCAATAACGCCCTCATTTATATTTCTGCTTAGCTCCATAAGATATTCTGCTTTGGGGAAGGAAAAGAGGACACAAGGAAATGTCTGAGTGCCATTTGCAGTACATATGATTTAACCTCCTCACCAATTTCGAGCTTTTCCCGTTTCAAATGTGTCTACAGCTGCGTGACATGAGGTTCCTCTCACATAGCCTCTTTGCTTGCATCCCTTCCCTCCCTCCATGCTTTCCTTTGCTGGAAGATCTGTTGTTGACAATGACGGAACGACTAGGAACTGAATAGCGAACATCGCCCGATGAATAGGTTCTCAAGTTGTCGACTCCAGAATGAGAAAACAAAGTTGATAAACAGATCCCAAATAATAATATTAACAAGTTCACGTGAGAAATGAAAATAACTTGCCTTTAACCACATGACTGTTGGTTTCGGTGTTCCGGTAACCGAACAGTCGAGAACTAGTGGACGACCTACGATAATCGATGGACTCAGATTTGTCATATCCAGAAAGCGAGGACGCTCTGCAAAATATTATTGCTTCAGTTTTTTGATGAGTTGAAGGGAGGAACCATTGCGATGTGAAAGCTCATCGATATCCTATATTCTTTCTTCGAAATGCTTTAATGATGCTTATCTTCATCAACTGTTCACTTAAAAAATCAGTAAAGATTTTTCTTTTCTCCGCTTCTTGAAGGCATCACAAATCACCTGACGACAATGTCGACGGGTCAGATCTTATAAGGAAGCAAAAAAGAAAGTCAACAGCAATTCTGTGTTCAACTTTCTACTTCACGATGTCTAGACGAAGAGGAACAACGCATCAAGAGTTGAACAGATTCAGATCCAAGATCATTAGATGAGACAACAACCTGAAGGGAAATGATCACTTTTCTTGCCAAGTATTTTGTCATACTACAGTTATGTACCGTGCGTTGCAAGCCTGACAAATTTTCAGTGATAATTCTTGCTTGAAAGAGGGAGAATTTGGGAATGGGAGAGGGAGGAAAGGTAGAGGGGGGAGTATACGGTTAACAATCCGTCGACCCGTTTTTGCATCAAATTTATAACAGCGCTGTTGCATTTCTAGAATTTAATGTCTCCGAAGAAACATAGGTTCCATGTTTAATTGGTTTAATTGGTAAGAGTGGGTGTTAATGCTTGTTGGTAATACTTTTCAATTGTCCTTAAAAACGAAGTGCAAAAATAGAGACTATCAAATGATGGATTTCTTTGCAGCGTTCCATTCATCTGACATTATCCAAATCGAAATGCAAAATATAGTGACTGAGCTGCGTAATGATTATTGATTAATAATTAAAACTACGAGATATTTTCAAATCACCGAAGATGCAATCGAGTAAGTGAAGCGAATGATTTGGAATTGCACACTAAACGAACCGAGTACGGCCAGGTCGAATTTCTTTCTCGCTTGACCAGCTTCATTCTCAACGATGCACACGTAATTGCCCGAATCACTAAGACGTGCGTTACGAATCTCTATACGACGATCATTCACCTAAAAACAGCATAGCGATGGCATTGCTCTTCGACAGCCTAGATTCATTCCTTATCGGTTCGCATGCCACACACGTCGTTCGTGTTGTTGGATGGATGTAAATAAAAAACTTCCGGCTCATTTTCACGAGTCTCAGCAGATAATAGTCAACAACTTCCAGGTGTTTTGAACGTACTCCTCATCAGCTTTTGGGAAATATATCACCTGTGAGTGTGCGTATGCCTGTGTATACACCTCTGCATACATCCTTTTATGGTAGTCTATGGCCAAATCAAGACATCTGTGAGTGATACCGACTAGGCTATCTGTGATAGCCTAGTCGGCTGGCTTCAAATCAGGAACAACACAGACTAGGTTAAAAAAACAAGATTTGCGCAGTTTTAGGACAGGTGATCGCTTTGAGGCGGACAAAACTTGTTGGGAATATTCATGTTGGCGTGCTTGGGCACGATGAAGGTTGTGGGTCAAAATCAGTGTGCAAGATCGCGCAAAGTCGCAATGTATTTTTCTTCTTTTTTGGGAGAAAGGGGAGAGGACAGCGGACGGAAGAGGAGGAGGAAAAGTTTGCAACTGGCTAGCGAGATGAGCAGAAAAAAAAGCACGGCCTAATATTTCATTACTTGTCAACATTGTTTTAGAAGACTGGTCAAATTGACGGGATTGCAAAAAACGCATATTGTGCCAGCTTCCTTAACACGGATTTTCATTTGTGTCGATTAAATTTGAATGCAATGTTTCTCAATCAAAGAAGAAAGGCAATCAATGAAGTCGAATAAGGTTCATTTCGAAAATTTTAATAACTGACACCTCATTTCCTTCATTCTTTCAAAAAAGTCATTTTTCTATGTGGGAACGAAGCTCGTTATGAAGAGTGTTCCATTCGTGCAGTACGGTCCTAAAAAAAAAAAAAAAAAATTCAACACATTTGTTGCTGGGAATGTGGGAAGCGATGAGTTTTACTGAACGCAATGAGCACACGTAATCGGATCTGCATATGTGAATAGTGGTCCGTAAGCGATATATTCTCCTCACTAACCAACCGACTAGCGGCTCACAGCCCTCATATCGCGTTTCAGTTTTTAACTTTCGTGGGAATTATTTTTGTGGAGTTATTTGTTTTCTCACAAATATCATCAAAAATAGATTCCACATATCAGCATTCGATTCCTTTCAATAGAATCTACATGATTTCTACTACGAAAACCCTCCCACCTGAAAATACCTTCTTCTATATTAAATACAACAATGCTTCAAAAGACATGCCGTGCATATAGGGTATTGCCAGATTATGGGAAATTTTTAAAAACAACAACACACAGCTGCGGTATGCTCATAAAAAATTCGACCACAACAGCGAGCTTGCATAACGAGAAATAATCACAAATAAATATGACTGCCTTTGACCAAGCTAAATTCCTCCATCCGCCTCCCAAGCTGCCCACGAGAAGAATGAAATACTCTCAAGCATTCATTGAAATACTCTCAAGCATTCATTAGACTCCTTCTCCGGGTAACCTATCGAGCGGCATTGACCAGCATTAACCATGAGCTCATAGATACCCGAGATGTATGCTCCAGACCTCTTGTTGCCAGATTTGTGTCACTATGCTCCAGACCTCTTGTTGCCAGATTTGTGTCACTCTCATGCGTTATTAAGTATATATTAGCTTCACACGATCGCCGTTCTCGATTCCCTCAGCAATGCGGCGCAGAGGGTCACGTTCGACGGCGTCAGAGACGCAGTGCTTGCTGCTGAGAATGGCTTTGGGAGTGAATTTCACCACAAAATAAGCACAGGCTAACCCGCGAAGTATACGAACTTCCACGTCACCACTGCTGAGGGAAAAAGAAAATGGCGATCACGCGAAGTCCTTTATGGCACTTCTCAAGTGAAACAAAGCTTGGTATTTTAGATGCGGTGACTTCTTCACATAGTGGACACCTCCTCACCGGAAATACAATTTTTCCCTGTGGTTTTTGACCATCCATTTCGTAGGTTGACATGCGTTTCCGATGCTATTCTAGAGTATAGCACTGACGGATGAATGGACAAAGTCCTTCCGCAACCCTTCAAACAAGTTTCTCGCTGATGTTTACTGTATTCACCATTCTGCCAGTAGTTTCGCACATTTCGTTTACTCTCTTCATGACCATCAATAAATAAACAAATAAATATGCAAACACTTCGCAAACAAAATTCTTTGATAAAAGTGAGAGAGTTAAGAAGTAAGTAAAGGAATTTACCGAGACGGTTGGGCTGATGGGTCCATTATGCACAGGTTTACCATCGACCAGCCATTTCACAGTGAGGGTTCCTGTTCCGCTCACTATTTTGCACGTTAGAACGATGTAATCACCGACGACAACATCGAGTTCTTGCGAACCACGGTCAAGCACTGGTGGCGCTGTAACGCAGTGGATGACTCTAATACGCCTCTCAAGCGGTGATTTTAATTCCAAAGGAACATGAATAAATTGCTTGCAGCCTTGCTTGATACCTTCGTATCTTTTGGATTTAACTGCTTAATTACTTGATTTACTTCACTTAGTAAGGTTCATTTTGGCTACTCAGTTAATTCTTGGGAGAGAAAGTCTGCGATTAGTGGAAAGCTTCAAGAGCTTAACAAAACATTCTTCTAACGAAACATTTCATTATTGTTTCTTCAAGCATCGATGATGACCACAAATTCGAATAGCTACCTCCAAATGAATTCGTAAAATTCTGTTTAGGTCTTTGAAGTGGTGATAAACGAATATCACAACGGATGTAATATCGATAGTATCGGTAATTTGATGACCAAATAACGTTTGACGTTCGGGACGATCGTTTAGTGCAATGAAAGGAACAATTGACAAGTGCTGAGCGAATAACCCAACCGACCGGTGAGCTTAACGAGGAAATCACGGCTCGCTTGTCCCACTTTATTTTTTGCACTACAAGTGTAACGACCACCAAAGTGATCACTCGCACGATTCACCCATAGAGTCTGATTGCCATTCAGTAAGACAATCGTATCGTCTGCTACCACACGCCGCTCGTTTAACTTCCATAGCACCTGAAATTCATTGCTTAGAGCAAAGGGGAGAGTTCTGACATCGGAGAAGTTTGAAGGATTTGTGCGATCGCGATCGTTGCACGTTGTGGATTCTCAAACGCTTCAAAATGCAAACTGCATGTGTTCTGTGAAAACGTTTTTCTCTATCTCGTTTGGTATTCCCTCATCGCCTTCTGTGCTTTAGAATCTTGTCAAGGGTTTCGTTAAGATATGTCAATGTGCCAAGCATTGTTATAAATTTGCCAAGTTTTTCTTCTCAAAGAAATAAGAGTGTAAGTAAAAAAAATAGATGGGGAAGTGAAAATCGCTTCAACAAATTTTTCCCAGCAGGGATCCGACATTCCAATCCCTCCCCATTTCAGACTGTGGAGTGTGGATGGGAAGCGGAGGGTTGGTATAGGATATTGTATTGCTCGAAGAATACACATCCGTCAGATGCCGACCAAAACAGAATGTGTGGGCATGCTCGGCCCACAAATATTTTTCCACAACATTGCAACTGAAATCAATCGCTTTGTGTGAGCATTCAATATGGAAATGAAGCTGAATGCTCAATGTTTCGCTAAATATTTATGACACCACAGCGGAACATTCTTTGAACGTTTACAGCATTCGCTACCCAATGGAATACGGAGGAATTCGAGTTGCTGGATCGGATCTTAAAATTTTCCTCTCAAAGATCCTTTCTGGAGGACATCTCATCCGGTCTAGTGATGGTATACATTTGAATACATAACGCTGTCTTCATGCAGTGACTTTGCAACTGTACGCATTTCTTAAGTCCATACATTTGCACGGTATAGGAAGGTGTGTTTGGGAAGGAAGATCGGGAAATTTTTCAGTGATATTTCATTTCCGACGAAAACTTTTTAGAGTTCACTGAGCAAAGTTGCCACGGAAAGACAGATGATCACATCATAAAATAACACATTGTGCCTAATATTTATGGGAAACGGCCCAATCTATTATATTTCTGGACAATCCATTATATACAGAAATTTTTATGCAAAATTCACCATTCCCATGTCTCAAAGGAAATTTCTTTCGGATCAATTAAGGACGAGGCATCATTGTCAATGCTTTTCTGAACACAGGAGGAGAAATATTATTGAGTCGTGTTCATGAAGGCTTATTCGTTTCCGGCAGCTGTGCGGTCCTTTTCAAACAAAACGGCACATCCTTCATGTTTTTCGTTTCATTGTATTCTCCGTATTCCTTATGCCAAACAAATCTCTTAATAAACGCAAAAACCCCTCTCTCCCGTTGAAGCATTCCAAAAGACCATATTATTCTGCTAATTCAAAAATATGTGTTTTCTCGACAATTCTTCAATAAATAAATCGACATTCACATTCCGCAATACCTTTAGTGCAATAAATATATTGCAGTCGCAGGAGGGGTCAACCACTTAAAACTGTTTAAAGAATTTGTCTCCAATATTGTTTGTTTGACAGTGTTGGCTGATGATGTTTTACATCGATTTGAGCACATGTGATAAAACAACGACGCCCATCCCATCAATAAGGTTAAAATTTGTGATAAAACAACGACGCCCATCCCATCAATAAGGTTAAAATTGGTGATAAAACAACGACGCCCATCCCATCAATAAGGTTAAAATTTCCAGCCATTTCAAAACTCTGTGATTCTCGAGATTTTAGCTTATAAAATATGACAGCAACCTAAGCACTGTTGATATGGAAAATAACCCGATCCGGCCAACGGGTCAAGGAGAAGAAATTTTCCAGTGGACAATACTTTCCACACTGCTGTACAGAAAACCCCATTGATAGAGTTTGATGGCACATCGGCACAATTTCCAAGACCAAACATTTCAACGAATTCTCTTCTGAAATGCTTCCTATCATATTGTCCACCTGATTAGATTGCAGAAGAGTGAGATATGCTGATCAACATCCACGAAGTACACTGTGGAGCTGGAGACCAGCATAACTTGAGTTATTCTAGGTCACGAACTTCTAGGTCGTTAACTAAACACCATAATCTCATTTCGTTTCATACGGTAAGCGCGCTTTTGAAAAAAAAAACTATCTTTCACACAAGCCGACTCGAAACGTTGTGATTAGCTATGGAATTTAAGAGATTATAAGGCAATGTGACCAAAGGATTAGGATGTGGTCGATCTCCAAAAGAGACCCTGATGCCTTCTTGCAAATTTCGTTTTCCTTAGTAAAGTGAATCTCGAAACATGATAAGCGGAGAGACGGATAGAAACCACCTACGCTTTTTCTCAAAAAAGAGAAGGAAAAAACGCTTGGTCAGGCCGCATTCCACATCACCTTACCCCTACCCGATATAGGCTGATATGTGACATGTATTTTTTATGATTCGTAAAATGCAGAAGAAAAGCAGCACCAATGAATGCTGTTTGTTTTGTGATGGGTTAACCTGATTTATAAAAGCAATCTGACGTTGTACCGGAGCTTGGAAACTCCTGATGCGTTGTAAGCAATAAACTCATGCAAAGTGAGCTTCTAGATGCTTAATTGCGCTTTTATTTCATTAGCGATCTGCGCATGCGAGACTCATTCCTTTAGCCTTCATTGATATCGATCGATCCCTCCTAC
>JAARMF010000030.1:177658-196283 GCA_022844705.1 Toxascaris leonina | reverse complement strand
AAAAAAAAAAAAAATTCAACACATTTGTTGCTGGGAATGTGGGAAGCGATGAGTTTTACTGAACGCAATGAGCACACGTAATCGGATCTGCATATGTGAATAGTGGTCCGTAAGCGATATATTCTCCTCACTAACCAACCGACTAGCGGCTCACAGCCCTCATATCGCGTTTCAGTTTTTAACTTTCGTGGGAATTATTTTTGTGGAGTTATTTGTTTTCTCACAAATATCATCAAAAATAGATTCCACATATCAGCATTCGATTCCTTTCAATAGAATCTACATGATTTCTACTACGAAAACCCTCCCACCTGAAAATACCTTCTTCTATATTAAATACAACAATGCTTCAAAAGACATGCCGTGCATATAGGGTATTGCCAGATTATGGGAAATTTTTAAAAACAACAACACACAGCTGCGGTATGCTCATAAAAAATTCGACCACAACAGCGAGCTTGCATAACGAGAAATAATCACAAATAAATATGACTGCCTTTGACCAAGCTAAATTCCTCCATCCGCCTCCCAAGCTGCCCACGAGAAGAATGAAATACTCTCAAGCATTCATTGAAATACTCTCAAGCATTCATTAGACTCCTTCTCCGGGTAACCTATCGAGCGGCATTGACCAGCATTAACCATGAGCTCATAGATACCCGAGATGTATGCTCCAGACCTCTTGTTGCCAGATTTGTGTCACTATGCTCCAGACCTCTTGTTGCCAGATTTGTGTCACTCTCATGCGTTATTAAGTATATATTAGCTTCACACGATCGCCGTTCTCGATTCCCTCAGCAATGCGGCGCAGAGGGTCACGTTCGACGGCGTCAGAGACGCAGTGCTTGCTGCTGAGAATGGCTTTGGGAGTGAATTTCACCACAAAATAAGCACAGGCTAACCCGCGAAGTATACGAACTTCCACGTCACCACTGCTGAGGGAAAAAGAAAATGGCGATCACGCGAAGTCCTTTATGGCACTTCTCAAGTGAAACAAAGCTTGGTATTTTAGATGCGGTGACTTCTTCACATAGTGGACACCTCCTCACCGGAAATACAATTTTTCCCTGTGGTTTTTGACCATCCATTTCGTAGGTTGACATGCGTTTCCGATGCTATTCTAGAGTATAGCACTGACGGATGAATGGACAAAGTCCTTCCGCAACCCTTCAAACAAGTTTCTCGCTGATGTTTACTGTATTCACCATTCTGCCAGTAGTTTCGCACATTTCGTTTACTCTCTTCATGACCATCAATAAATAAACAAATAAATATGCAAACACTTCGCAAACAAAATTCTTTGATAAAAGTGAGAGAGTTAAGAAGTAAGTAAAGGAATTTACCGAGACGGTTGGGCTGATGGGTCCATTATGCACAGGTTTACCATCGACCAGCCATTTCACAGTGAGGGTTCCTGTTCCGCTCACTATTTTGCACGTTAGAACGATGTAATCACCGACGACAACATCGAGTTCTTGCGAACCACGGTCAAGCACTGGTGGCGCTGTAACGCAGTGGATGACTCTAATACGCCTCTCAAGCGGTGATTTTAATTCCAAAGGAACATGAATAAATTGCTTGCAGCCTTGCTTGATACCTTCGTATCTTTTGGATTTAACTGCTTAATTACTTGATTTACTTCACTTAGTAAGGTTCATTTTGGCTACTCAGTTAATTCTTGGGAGAGAAAGTCTGCGATTAGTGGAAAGCTTCAAGAGCTTAACAAAACATTCTTCTAACGAAACATTTCATTATTGTTTCTTCAAGCATCGATGATGACCACAAATTCGAATAGCTACCTCCAAATGAATTCGTAAAATTCTGTTTAGGTCTTTGAAGTGGTGATAAACGAATATCACAACGGATGTAATATCGATAGTATCGGTAATTTGATGACCAAATAACGTTTGACGTTCGGGACGATCGTTTAGTGCAATGAAAGGAACAATTGACAAGTGCTGAGCGAATAACCCAACCGACCGGTGAGCTTAACGAGGAAATCACGGCTCGCTTGTCCCACTTTATTTTTTGCACTACAAGTGTAACGACCACCAAAGTGATCACTCGCACGATTCACCCATAGAGTCTGATTGCCATTCAGTAAGACAATCGTATCGTCTGCTACCACACGCCGCTCGTTTAACTTCCATAGCACCTGAAATTCATTGCTTAGAGCAAAGGGGAGAGTTCTGACATCGGAGAAGTTTGAAGGATTTGTGCGATCGCGATCGTTGCACGTTGTGGATTCTCAAACGCTTCAAAATGCAAACTGCATGTGTTCTGTGAAAACGTTTTTCTCTATCTCGTTTGGTATTCCCTCATCGCCTTCTGTGCTTTAGAATCTTGTCAAGGGTTTCGTTAAGATATGTCAATGTGCCAAGCATTGTTATAAATTTGCCAAGTTTTTCTTCTCAAAGAAATAAGAGTGTAAGTAAAAAAAATAGATGGGGAAGTGAAAATCGCTTCAACAAATTTTTCCCAGCAGGGATCCGACATTCCAATCCCTCCCCATTTCAGACTGTGGAGTGTGGATGGGAAGCGGAGGGTTGGTATAGGATATTGTATTGCTCGAAGAATACACATCCGTCAGATGCCGACCAAAACAGAATGTGTGGGCATGCTCGGCCCACAAATATTTTTCCACAACATTGCAACTGAAATCAATCGCTTTGTGTGAGCATTCAATATGGAAATGAAGCTGAATGCTCAATGTTTCGCTAAATATTTATGACACCACAGCGGAACATTCTTTGAACGTTTACAGCATTCGCTACCCAATGGAATACGGAGGAATTCGAGTTGCTGGATCGGATCTTAAAATTTTCCTCTCAAAGATCCTTTCTGGAGGACATCTCATCCGGTCTAGTGATGGTATACATTTGAATACATAACGCTGTCTTCATGCAGTGACTTTGCAACTGTACGCATTTCTTAAGTCCATACATTTGCACGGTATAGGAAGGTGTGTTTGGGAAGGAAGATCGGGAAATTTTTCAGTGATATTTCATTTCCGACGAAAACTTTTTAGAGTTCACTGAGCAAAGTTGCCACGGAAAGACAGATGATCACATCATAAAATAACACATTGTGCCTAATATTTATGGGAAACGGCCCAATCTATTATATTTCTGGACAATCCATTATATACAGAAATTTTTATGCAAAATTCACCATTCCCATGTCTCAAAGGAAATTTCTTTCGGATCAATTAAGGACGAGGCATCATTGTCAATGCTTTTCTGAACACAGGAGGAGAAATATTATTGAGTCGTGTTCATGAAGGCTTATTCGTTTCCGGCAGCTGTGCGGTCCTTTTCAAACAAAACGGCACATCCTTCATGTTTTTCGTTTCATTGTATTCTCCGTATTCCTTATGCCAAACAAATCTCTTAATAAACGCAAAAACCCCTCTCTCCCGTTGAAGCATTCCAAAAGACCATATTATTCTGCTAATTCAAAAATATGTGTTTTCTCGACAATTCTTCAATAAATAAATCGACATTCACATTCCGCAATACCTTTAGTGCAATAAATATATTGCAGTCGCAGGAGGGGTCAACCACTTAAAACTGTTTAAAGAATTTGTCTCCAATATTGTTTGTTTGACAGTGTTGGCTGATGATGTTTTACATCGATTTGAGCACATGTGATAAAACAACGACGCCCATCCCATCAATAAGGTTAAAATTTGTGATAAAACAACGACGCCCATCCCATCAATAAGGTTAAAATTTGTGATAAAACAACGACGCCCATCCCATCAATAAGGTTAAAATTGGTGATAAAACAACGACGCCCATCCCATCAATAAGGTTAAAATTTCCAGCCATTTCAAAACTCTGTGATTCTCGAGATTTTAGCTTATAAAATATGACAGCAACCTAAGCACTGTTGATATGGAAAATAACCCGATCCGGCCAACGGGTCAAGGAGAAGAAATTTTCCAGTGGACAATACTTTCCACACTGCTGTACAGAAAACCCCATTGATAGAGTTTGATGGCACATCGGCACAATTTCCAAGACCAAACATTTCAACGAATTCTCTTCTGAAATGCTTCCTATCATATTGTCCACCTGATTAGATTGCAGAAGAGTGAGATATGCTGATCAACATCCACGAAGTACACTGTGGAGCTGGAGACCAGCATAACTTGAGTTATTCTAGGTCACGAACTTCTAGGTCGTTAACTAAACACCATAATCTCATTTCGTTTCATACGGTAAGCGCGCTTTTGAAAAAAAAAACTATCTTTCACACAAGCCGACTCGAAACGTTGTGATTAGCTATGGAATTTAAGAGATTATAAGGCAATGTGACCAAAGGATTAGGATGTGGTCGATCTCCAAAAGAGACCCTGATGCCTTCTTGCAAATTTCGTTTTCCTTAGTAAAGTGAATCTCGAAACATGATAAGCGGAGAGACGGATAGAAACCACCTACGCTTTTTCTCAAAAAAGAGAAGGAAAAAACGCTTGGTCAGGCCGCATTCCACATCACCTTACCCCTACCCGATATAGGCTGATATGTGACATGTATTTTTTATGATTCGTAAAATGCAGAAGAAAAGCAGCACCAATGAATGCTGTTTGTTTTGTGATGGGTTAACCTGATTTATAAAAGCAATCTGACGTTGTACCGGAGCTTGGAAACTCCTGATGCGTTGTAAGCAATAAACTCATGCAAAGTGAGCTTCTAGATGCTTAATTGCGCTTTTATTTCATTAGCGATCTGCGCATGCGAGACTCATTCCTTTAGCCTTCATTGATATCGATCGATCCCTCCTACATCGCTTTTTATAGTTAGGCTATTTAAAATACCTAGAATATATCACCTATCTGTTGGCAGCAAGCACAAATCGCCTCGCATACGGGGAGGGGAAGGGGGAAAGGAGTGGGTACTGGATTGCAGTGACTCGTAAAGTGTGTAAGTTTTTCGAAAGCAAGGTTGCCCAGTTATTCACGCCTAATGTAGTAAAAGCAACTAACTGGCCCTCAGTGACCTCGAGCATTAAATCGCCCGTACTCTTCCCGTATGCAGTCAAAACGTGGTGACTTCCCGTTTGATTACCTGACCATTCATGTATTCAGTGGACAGCTATTTCTGACGCACAACCAGGCTTGTTTTGTCCTACAAGTGCTTACCACTGATATGATACTTTACTGTTCACTTGTGGACAGATCCTTCAACTTCCATGAGTAAATGATGTGCCGTTTTGACGAAACGGAAAACGCATGCATCAGAACCGACGTAAATAATGTATAAGAATAGGAAGCGAATGTCCGCTGGCAAACATGCGATTTTCTTCTTGAATGTAGGTGGACAAAATTGTTCAAAGAACATGCTGAATGTGGGAAAGCAATAACATCGAGATTCGTAAGTAGTTGTGCAGCCGCTTGAAAGTAAAGATGCAGCTCGATTGAGGCGGCATCCATCTTTTGTGTTCTTGCGAAAAATTTGTTTTGTCTCAGTACCACTTCAATATCCCAGCAAGAGGGGGAAGACACTTCCGCCCAATAACAACACATCGATACACGAGTATACTCGTCGAATTATCGAACGTTAACGAACTTTCGAGGACGTTAATTCCAAGTTCACCATCGCCCCTCTTCCCTACTCCTTTCTCCAAGAGTCCGCTTTCCAATTTTATAAATACCTCTTACAACAGCTGTGGTGATTTGAACCAAAAGGATGATATTATTGCCACGTTGCATTAAAGAAAGGGAACATTACAGTAGGTGTTCCTGGTTTTTGTACCATAGCTTAGGTACCATAGCTGGTTTTGTACCTTCTGCAAAAACACGATTAACACAGGATGGCAGAAAATAACCTACCCATCGAAATGGAGTACGAAACACTTCCGATGCCACTAGGTGTTAGACCAAGCCACAGGATTCACTACTAGTTCAAGCATCTATCACCCTTGGGACAAATGCCGACGCCAATTCTTTAGATCATACGGACACAATCATACATTCATTGGTGACCATCGCCGTCCCTTCTCTCGAGGCACGCTTAAAGACTGGCATTCCCACTCGCACCTCTCCCACAGAACATGCTAATATTGCCAAACGCTTGTGAATCGCTTAAGTAAACAACTTTTAAGTGTCATATAAGCTTCTATAAATCAAGCAAACTTAAGGCGCTCTAAACGAAACACTCCCATTGTGTTAAGTTAAATTGGGCAGCGCATCTTCCACATATATATTCATAAAGTGAGGGAATCTCTGAACAAAGCAGTTTGCCTATGCACATGTGTGAACGGCAGAAGAAAATAATAGTATAACTTGCAGCTGACGGGTAGAAAAAAGTGCTGATTATGCAAATTTGTCGGCATCTGAAATTTCGTTAATTCTTGTCGGAAAAATTGAAGCAACGGGTTTATTTGAAATTTTTCTGCAATTAGCAAGTCACAGATGCATCGTGTAGTTTGAGGTGTCGCCCCAATTCAAAAACATTCCATATCAATAGCTCTGAGTCCGTATCAGTAGTCCTTAGCTTGACACAAAAAACTTTTTGCACATGAAAACATATGTTTCCTATCCGTAGTTGGAACCAGAAATAGATCGCCAATCCTCTTGGCTCATTGTTTTTTTTTTCAGACCGATTTTCTTCTGCTCCTCGTTTCACCAGACCTAACACTGCATCGCATATGCCATTGCTCGTAATTACACACTGCTTCCACAATGCCCGCCCCTTGGGAATCATACATGAAAATGCGTCAAAATCCATAGGAACCAACCTGTGCCTCAGGAATCGCATCCACTTTACATTCGACAGCGAACGCCGTTCCGGGAATGATCGTCTGCAGTGGTGGTGATGAGGTAGTTTCGTTGATCGTCGGTGGTACTTAAACATGTCACAGTCAAGACATCAGGACGCTGACAGTGATGACGGTGATAGAACAGTGAGGCGGGTGACAGTAACACAAAGTGTAATGTCGATAGCAATTACTGCTTGTTGATAACACTTACAAAATCACACAATATTTAAGGGTAAGACCAGTAGGACACTCTTCATTTGTAATGTCAGTGGCAATCCGAAAACTGAAAAAAAGCAACACTGAAAGTGGACATGCGTCAGATCGTCAATGCAGAAAGTGCACAATTTATTCTACCGTAGCTTGCTTCTATAGACTTTCCTTCTTGCTGCGATTTCACTGTACTATCGTACTGTACCTTCGCAGGGAGATATATTTCGTTCACCAATGTTGCACGTTGAAGATGTTGATTAGACATTTGTTTTGGGTGCGTTATAAATGCTGCAGGGTGCCGACGGAGTTGTCACGACCCTGATTTTGCATTGTGCTCGCATATGCGCGAGGAATTTCATGACTTAGCAAAAAATAATAATAAGCATGAAATAATACGCAAAAATGTCAACTGACCCCACCGCTTGGGGAAATTTCCCACAAGATTCGCTTTTCCGTAACCCGACCGATGTAACAATGAAAAAACCTATAAAATGCAAGCAGATCTTTTCATCACCAAAAATTTTTACAGGTTTCATTAACGATGTGATGAATCAACGCGATCTACAGCATAAAAGGTCAAGCTACAGCTCAGATTACGCCGAGCAAATTTTATAACTCCACCTCGAACATTTCCGCGTTGAACTACATGCATAAAGTGTGAACATTACTTGTCCTGTCGCAAATACCTCTGAAATCTCATCTGCAAAACTTCGAACAACCGAGTGAGCGCAGGTGAAAACAGCTGCACAGATATCACGAAAATCACTGAAGCATGAAAAAGCGATTACCTAAGACCTTCAGATCGTAACTTTTGCGTGCCTCTCCAGCTGAATTCCTCGAAACACAAGTGAAACGACCGGTGTCCGAAACTTGAGCGGAGAGAATATGCAAACGACGACCGCGTGCCGAGACCTATAAACAATTTTGCGCTGATATTTGCTGATTGCGATAGCCATAGTAGTGATATCTTTTATACAATTCTGTAGCCGTACTCTGACTCTCGGATGCTGCGACTCATCTCGAGTTGCATATTGCTTATTTTAATATAATGCTCCAGCCGTGACCTCCAGGCATTGCGATTAACTGTGAGCTGCATCTTACCTATCCTTTCTACCATGAAAAAAGCACTATAGAACTCACCTGCATATAACTACTTCCACCACGAATTCCGCCGAAATCGATAGTTTGTCCACCACGTTGCCATTCAATATCCATCGGTTCTGTTCCACTCACCTCACATTCCAAGTCATGCGGCTCATTAACGAGCACCTCCACCGTTTCCAGCTTATCTCCGGCGATCACTGGACCTCCTGTTCATAGCATATAAATAGTTTGATCTCAGTCTAGCAAGAAAGGAAATCTGAATAGAGTAAAGATGACTGAGAGAAAGAGGAACCGTTATGCTGTTAGTAAACACCTCACAAATCTGAACTACAGCATTTATCGTCCCTTTCCTATGTTTCTGTGGTTTTAGGAGCTTAAATAACAAATCATTCTCATTCAAACACAAACAATGAACGCCGATGATGCCGATTTGATATGTTAAGTGCACATGTCCTCGTCATTTTAGTTTGGCCATATTCATCAACTCGAGAGAGTGAAAAAGACATAGAGAGAAGCATAATAAACTCTCTAAAAGAATAGAAAAATTCCCTACAGATGAAATGCAAAGGTGTGGAAGATAAGAAATAGAACGAAACCGATGAGACGAACCGTAGACAGCAACGGTTGCGTTATGAAGAACTGAGATAACCTACCGATGACTTGGAGATACGTTTCGAGATCCGCAAGACCGATGTTGTTTGTTGCGATACACGTATACCTATATGCAGAAGCACATTGTTCAGTGAGATGAAACAACCAGAAAGGATCATACGGATATAGGTCACCAACTATTTCAGAAATACAACTGTACTTTGGCATGCTCGATGAACATTTGAAATAGGGATTGGATAAGATTTCTAGTATCAAGCTTTCGGCATAGAAGATGACGTTGAAGGGAAATACAACCGAAGAGAATATTAATAGAAAGATTTTGATGAACGGCCTTAAAGCCCATTTTGACCTCTGCAAAAAAGCATGGCAAATAATTTGAGGATGCATAAACAGATTTCCTCGAAAATTATAATTCTATTTGAAGGAAGGGTATCATACCACTTTTTAAAAAAAAAAAAAAAAAAACTGCCGCACAGTGGACGGTGCTTCCATTCATTTCAGAACTCCGGTAATCCAAATTATCATCGAAAAAAGTTGGTAGTATTGCATACCGAGCATCATCGTGCAATGTGGTATCGCTGATTTGCAACTGGCGCCCTCCATTCAGGAATACACGTCTTTCATCAGCAACCAACGGTTGGCCATTCTTCAGCCATGCAATGGAAGGTTCTGGACTACCAAGAACCGGACAGTTGATTACGGATGTACGGCCTGCATTCACTTGAACCTTGCGCAAGATATTAGGACCTTCGATTGTGGGCGCCTCTAAAATACAAAATTTATCACGCAGATGATAAGATTGCCCAAAAAGTTTTAGTCATTTAATGGGAAAGGTAAATCCATCTTACTTCATTTACTGTTAAAATTGAGGAAAATTTTGTTTTCGATAATAGACTCAACTAACAGCACCTAATATAACAACTCACCAAGCATCTTCAACAAGAAATCGCGCTTATCCTCGCCAGCGAGATTCCTCGCAATACATGTGTATCGATCAGAATGTTCCTTAAATGAACGTGACTTTCATTCTTTTATTCACAATGGCGTCACTTTTTCCATAAAACACACCCAATTCAGATTAAGTCTAAGCATCTATATATACTCTACGTCTCGGTAGGCGTTATATTGTGACTTATTTACGGTATCAAAAATAATAAACGAATACAAAGGTATTAACATGTTCATGCTGTCAAATTCAAAACTATGACGGGCCTACCGTAATTAATTCATAAAATGTAGCATACTGTATAGAAGGTAAGCTGCCGTCCAACAACTTCGGTAGTTTTGATAGATTTTGACGTTGTTCACATCGGAGGGAAAAATTACTTCGCATTAGAAATTTATTGGATTTTCACTCCCCCTTGAAATGACCTATGTCTCGATGGCTGGTAAGGATACTTTCAATACGACGCGATGCAATGAGTAGCTGTACAAAATTGAGATCCACATACCCCCCTCCCCCTCTCTTGCCGCCACCCCTCCACAACCAAAGAATATTTTATACAGAAAAACGACCGATTTATAGCACGCGCATCGGTGCGGCATATAGCACCTCGCCTGCATTAAGTTTGTAAAATGCGCATTTTTGACGTGCACAGATTAACGCTCGTTGGTGAATTTTGCGCAAAAGAGCAAGAAAGAGGGGAGAAGAAGTCGGAACTATTTAGGTCTTTAACTTGACGTCTATTTTAGACGAAGATTATGTAGGAAGGTTCTGTGCATCGCAAAATTGATATAAGCTGCAAGCGGTAAAGATGGCACAGCCAGGATATCACATATTACACATCTTTCTTCAAATTTTGAAGGCGAGATGAAATGCAAAAATGAATATATAATTCGAAATTCATTTATAAGGAACAATGGTGCAATTCCAACAGTGTAGCAACTATGCTCTTTCACACAAAAATTGCAAAATTTTCGTTCATTTTGAACAGTTTCTCGTCGTGCGATGTTCTGGTGTAAAGGTGGCATATTTTTGTCAAAGAAAACGACAACAGTTGAAGCAATATTTGCGCACCAACAAATTTACATAAATTGGCAACAGAATCTACAAAAACCTCATCCTTTTTTCTAAGAACTGCTATGAATGCGAGCATAACAACTTTTCTGTGATCAATCCCCACATTGTTGACTTCCGAGTGTTACAAAATATTTGTCCATATACGACAAAACCAGCCATATGGTCAAATGATGTCCGTAGTGGAAGAGTACTGTCAGCGGATGTGGAGCTATTTGCAAGTCGAAGATAGCAGGCATCGTTACCTTCTTCAGATCAATGAAATGTAATTTCATTCCATTTGCTGAGAGGTAAACTTCTGGTGAATACTCTAGCGGTCGACCAGCTTTCAACCATGTTACTGCAGGTGGTGGACGACCATATGCCGGGCAGCTTATCGTCACTGTGCTTCGTGATTTTCCACCTATTTCCGATGGCACTCCTTCACGTTCGATTCTTGGTGGAGCTGCAGAATGAAAACAATGCAACTAGATATATGAACGAAAACCTTGTGCATCAGTGAAGAAAACAATAACATGGGAGGCCGAGATCGTGGAATTGGAATAGCGTGAAGCAAAAGTCTCACTAGTCAAACATAAGAGACTAGTAATGAATTTTGTTAGATGCATTTCCAAAGTAGTCGTATCGGTTAGGGCTCTTTTGCAATGTTAAAAAAATGAAATTAAGGCAGTCCGAAGGCATAGGACTGCAAATGCTAATCATGCATGGACCGCCATAAATCTAAAATATTGCTAGCCCCTGAATCAATCACAGAATTCCCTTATTCATTTTTTCCTTCCACGAAGAGAAGCCAGGTTGGAACCATTACGTGTCAAAAAATACCTACTTATGTAATGTCTTCTAATGTAATCATGGTCGACAGAAAGTAGTTATACACATAAGTGCACTTGACCGTACATGGTGGCAGCGTCGGAACTCTTATCTCGAACATCGGTGCTTCAGAGGCATTTCACTTTCCACTTTTGAAAGACGTTTTCCAAATTTCCCTATAGTGCATCACAAATTTGTGTGAGTGTAAAGAGAGGAGAAAGAAGTTTGTTGGACTTACTCATAACGTAGATTAGTACATCCTGCTCGGCCATGCCAGCTTTATTCTTCGCTTCACACGTAAACCTTCCGGTATCCCCCACCTTAAAATAATTGCACGATCTTCATGAAAAAATGTATAGAGTTCACGCAGCATTATTCGTGGCGTATTACTTCAATTGAAGCTTCTGAGCTTACAAATTCCATATAGCGCTTCGCTTGTAGTAACATGAGAGCTGAATTTTCTCGAATAAGTTGCAATCACAAATATTCGTATGACTTCGAGAGTGTTATGAGCACTCGTGGAATTGTTTACAAATGCCAAAAATTGTTACCATTTCAATAGAGAAATTATAGCGAAACTAATAACGGCGATATCGGAAAATACACAATGAAATCAATAATACTCTAGAAGAACAAATTACTAAATGATTTATGTTAAGTGAATCTCAAAAATAGCACTAATAAACTCAGCGGATTAAGACAATTCTGTTGAGAAAATATTTGGCATTCGTTAATGGTTCTGAAGGTACTCAATCAAAGTTCTTCAGGCACGAATCGAATACTGGACAAATAAAGTTTGATGACGTCATTTTTGGAAGAGGTGCTCAGCTATTCAGTCATCAATTCGGCACATATCAGTAAAATACAAAAGTTATTTTTATTCATTTACCGCACATTTATCCTCGCATAAATTACATTATCATTGAACCCGTACCATACAGTACAGTTCAAAGAATTCCTAAGGTAGTGAAATATAGTCTGCCAAGTGATAAACTATCAACAATTATCACCTCTATGCGAACGATTCTAAGATCGTTCCCTTCGAGTCGGCCGGAGCGCACACGTCGTGTGATGTTTCCTGGTTTTAATAATTCCCCATCTTTGTACCATTCAATATTTGGTTCAGGTTTTCCGGTCGCTGGACAACTCAGCAGAACTGTGCTGTTCTCTATTGCGGTCCTGAAAAAATAATATCCCAATTCTTTGCTTTCAGGCATAAACACTCACTGAAACGGAGATTAAAAATTGAACCTCATCCATTGAAATGTAAGCTTCCACTCAAACACAGACATTCTTTTCAATACAGACCCATCTTCAGTAATGCATTCCTCGCCTGAATATACTGCGAATAAGCGGAGTTCTTGCGATTTCTATTGAAGCAACAGAACAAATTGCTAGTTGAACTGGACGTTTTACAGAGTGATGTTAGAAGAATTTGAAAGGCCAGTCACATTGACCTCGAGCAACATAGATCTCAATTCCAGGAATATCGGCTCACAAATGAAATTTAGAATGGTGCAAACCAGTTAGTTACAGCAGTAAATCTTTCTGATTCGATAATACTAAAAGATATTTTCTTAGAACCGACATCTTATGGAGGAAAAATTGAACATCAAAGGCGAAAATGTTCTTCCGCACGTCAGAAAAAAATGTTTCTAAAATCTAACGTTATGGGATGGAAGGATGGGTAAAGACAGCCGATATTACACAAATGATCAGCTTGATACATTAAAGGATATCAATATAATAAAAATCCAAGGCGCCACAGGAATATGAAAGAAATTAGGCAATTCTTAAGGATAGTATGGGATAGTTAGGAGAATTTCTCTATATTTTCACTGTGAATGCAATTTTGCATTTGTTTTCACATCAGATTCGAACAGTTCGGCGTTCTTGAGAAAGCTATACAAAGAAGAAAATTCTTACGATATGAAGGAAAATTAAACCTGCCCACTCGAATTTTGTCTACACAGATAATTAACTAGGTTATTTGCAAAGAATATATATAGATGCGATTGTTTGCATATATTTGCATATAATAAGATGTATATAACTATTATAGTATTCATTTATAGATTGTCCATGTAATATATAGCATATCTACGCAGAAACGGCATAATCCTTGGTATTGAAGGTATTATCAACAAAAAGAAATCACTCCAGCACAATGACTGATTCTTATTTCCGAAACTACAACACAAAGAAAAATAAACTTGTTTTACATACCTGTTCTTGTCTTTATCGAGCATTATAATTTCTGGAGGTACCAATACAATCAGCTTATAATCGACACGACTCTCTCCGGCATCATTCTTGACTCGACAACTATAACTGCCTTCGTCCCGTAGCTCAGAACTGAAAAAATTCAGATATACACTTATATTCCTAGCATGAGTTGAAACAAGTACTGTTCGAAAATAGCAAAATTCGCTCACCCCTTGCTAGGAACCCTTCTCCCTCCCCCTCCCCTCCTCATCGCCGAACACAACCAGTGTTCAACCTGTTATGAAAATTGTAAACAAACTTTCCCTTCAGGCTCATAAGGAGTAATTCTCTTCAGAAACTGGCACTTCAGTTGGAAGGAATTAAGAGAACAATGAAGTAAAGCATAATTACTGCATCAGATGAAGTTTACGATTGGCGTGAGAAACCGCAAATTTGTGAGAGCGCAGATCGATCGGCTCGAAATCTTTTAACCTGAAATGCACATAAGATAACTGCAATATAACTTGAGCATATTTTAAGAGTCATCGTTATGCTTCACCTGCAAGCACTTTCACACAACTTTTTACGCGACAGTAATACCCAAATGACATGAACTTTTATCTATATGGTATGCGACTGTAATATTTTGCTTTGCAGGCAACAAAGAAACAACGCAGATACCAGCACGACACGCAGTTTTAAGATTATTCTCATTGCAGCAAGCAATTTCCATGATTGCCAATAAATATGAGACGATGCGCAACAATGCGTTCAGGATTTTACAATTTTACACATTTTACACTCGGTTGCAAAGTGCTTTGTAGGCAAATTTTAGGCACTTTTAAGTATCTCTCATCGGGAACGACAGATTAATTTGAAGTAGAGCGATATAAGAGAAGCCATCTTAGTGTCTCTTGAGTTGACATTTTGTCATGGACATACAAAAGGCATGTTCGTAGAAGCCCATGTTTGTACAATTACCACGATGCGCCTTCCAAAGAGTATGTCTGCGAAGGTGCATAATAAGGCAATTCCGTTGCTTTTCGAAAGAAATGGAAAATCCATCTGAGAAAAAAATGGCAGTAAGGAGAACACATCTGAAATACTAACGTACCACGTTATTTCACCGACAAAGTTTTTGTCCGTAATCGGGCATCTGAAGACGGCTGACTCGTTTCTGATCACTTCGACAGTATCTTTGACACGCTGCGCCACCGTCGGACGTGCTGAATCAAAATTGTTTATTGCTGGAAGCAGTCATATGATGTCCCATATTTCAAAATTCTGCTCCGATAACGGCTTCACCTCAATCCCGCTCGATCGAATTTTGGTCATTTCTTATGGCTTCCTGAATCTCACTGCAGTTGAATGGTAGAGATATTTTTTTATGATTCAAGAACTTTAATCGTGAAACAGCTCTTATCAGATAATAAGACAGTTCTTCAAAAAGAATTCTGAAAATGACTCTTATTCCGGTCAACCTTTCAAGGCTATACTGCAATATCGTATCGCTCCCTTTTCACGGCAAAAAAAATGCGATCTAAAGGAATGATTAACTCTTAACGTAGCAATGCATATACACTTATCGACAACGCTATTAGCTATAGTTTAATTACGAAACGAGTGCAACTTGCCGTCTACATATTTCGAAACTATCTTAGTGAATGAAACTGCCTAGTTGCTCCTTAAGAAATCACTGCTACCAAGGTAATGACACCGACCGAACGAAAAAGTGCGATAGATGACAGTGAGGTTTTTAAGTTTCTGAGAAAGAGCTAAGGCTTCTCCTTGACTGCCCAAAGATGCCTAAAGCCGCAATAGTTTCCACTCTTCCCTTCATTAGCAGAACACCTCCATACCATATAGTAGCACATCCCCTCCCTCTCATCGGCGAGATATCTCATAAAGACGTGATCATTAAACATTATTTTCGTTCAAGTATTACCCCTTCACATCCGGTTTTATTCATCATTGAGTGCATAGTTAGTGCTGAATAGGGAATTAATAGTTGTTTCACATACTTATAACATCGACGTCGAAGCTGATCTCCGCCTTGCCAACTTTGTTCAACGCAGTGCACATGTATGAACCACGATGTTGTGCACTCGCACTGATGATTTTGAACTGCTGCCCCTCGGAAAGTGCCTGCACCAGAGGCAAACCCAATGCCGGTCGACCATCCTAAAACCGAGTCGATAATTGACAACCAACTTGTCAAGTGCTCCACACAAATCATTCTGTGTTACTGAAAGGGAAATTGCTGGATATAAATTGTCGTCCTCAACCACTCTCATCACCATTCTCGAAACATCAGCTGAAAATATAGCGAAGAAATTCTTATTCTTCAAAATGAAAGGTTAAACAAGAGATTTTCTCAATTTTACCACTACAAACTTTTGCGTAGGTTATCTTATTGAAGGACTCAGTCCAGGATTAAGCAGGAGAAAAGCAGGAAAGGTAGAAACAACTAATGAACTGCTTCAATTTATTGAGGCAGCTATGATCCAATGTTTCATACAGCAACAATTTTGATTTATTGCAGTGGATAAGAGTGGGAGATGAAAAGATGTGATGAAAAAAACAGAGAGGCACAAAATAGAAAAATAAGAATAAAAACGGTGTAGCTACGTTCTCGTCCAATAGATTTTGCAAGTAGCATGCAAGAAATGCAATGATAACAAGCGATATACGAGAGTTGCCACAATAGCAGCCAAAAAGCAACGAACGCATTAATGCCAAATAAATGCCGACCTTTGTCCAATCAATTCTCGGTACGGGATAACCCTCGACTTCACAAGGAAGAATGAGTGAATTATTCTCGATCACTTTATGTTCTCCACCAACTCCAAGGATTGAAGGCGGAACTGCAAATATTGTTGCAAATTCCCGTCACCTCAACAAAGCACACTTTCTATTCCGAAAAGAAATTCTTTCGTTCCCATCCATGAAGCAATTCGCTGAAGTTTCTGATTGAAACGGCATTACGATTACCGGATAATTATAGCGAATAACCAAATCTTGCAAATGACGGACCCAATTTCTCACTATCCTCATAATATATGAATGTGATACTCAAAGTAACGTTAACGAAGAACGTCGACGAGCCTCCACACAAAAATAGAGTATTGGAGAGGTCGGTGCGACATAAAATTCTGCACTTTAGTAAAAGAATGGCAGATCATTAAATAGCATGTTCTCATGCGGAATCACTCGATTACACAACTCAATCAAAAAATCTATTCATGGATTACCGCCTACCGATTGTGGAACAGGATTGATTTTCGTTTTGGAGCACTGTTGAAAGCCAATGACCACCAATCAATGTGAATGAAATTGCAGAGGGAACTTATCCAACTGTGTAGACTGCAAACAGCATATTTCACTGTTGCCGTTTTTATGACTCAAAGCTAACTGCTCGACTAACACTTCACTAAGCACTCTTAAAGTCGCACGGCAAATACGGCAGCGCTATTGAAACGATTTAGCTTAAGGAACCTCAAATAAACAGACCCAATACAGACAACTTGAAGTTCTTGCGCGCTTGACCAGCCTGGTTGCGTGCTACACACGTATAGACAGCTTCATCATTTGGTTCCACAGAGCTTATTAGCAGATGCCGTCCACCGTTAAGCACCTTAAAAGCGTGATGAAGCCATGAAGAAGCGGCATGATGGCTTTATTAACAATCAAATAAGGCTTCATGTTGTAGAATAAAGCGAATAATGAATTCGGCCTTCATTAACGAACAATCAAGTATCATGAGTTTGTGTAATAAATAGTGAGCTTCCGGCAATTTTTAGTAATAGTGAAAAACTTCGCAACACTCCTTCATAGCCTTCATATCACTCAAATGCTGGCGAATAAATGCAGCCTCAGCAGAAACATTTACAACTGTGACGCGAAGAATGTGAAACTTTTGGAATCAGTGCTTTTATCGCGAAATCTGCTCGAAATCAACCCATCAATACTTCGCTACGCTTTTATTCGACTATCTTCTTCAGATTCCGATTGCAACCCTCACTTCGTGCAATAAAAATGGCGTCAATTATCATGTAATTCATGTTACAGAATGGGTGCTATTTGAAGGACATGAAAGGGTGCGAGGTTTTGATGCCAACGAAAGTACATCTCATTTTACCTAGTCATCTTCATAGAAGTTTATTGCTTGGCAGGGAATCACCTTCAATTTGATGATGGACGATGAAAAAAGTTCGGAAGGAAAGAAAACTTTAACGTCATCTGACTGGCCCTCACGAATATTGCAGATATTTCATTTCCATCTAGCGGAATGATATATTACTTGCTTTGTTGGAAAAGTCCAATATGATCGAACAAATGCAGGATTATTTGAGAGTGGAAGTTTATCGGACTTAGTCACCTGTATGTTTTCGGTTCCCGAAACGACGGGAATCTCATTCTTGGCCCACATCAGTTCAACACCAATTGGCGAAACGATTGGACATTCGAAAGTAACAGGATGGGTTATAAGCATCTCAACTGCTGTCGTCTCATTGCTCCCTATCAGCTCTGAAATCAAAAATAATTTTTGATAAAAGCATCAAACGCGTGCGTGGAATTTATGGGAAAGAATTTGGCGAAGCATAAGGAATTATCTAACAGCAGGAAGCAGGGTAACATCAGAGGTAAAGCTCAAGACGATACGAGTGGCAAAGATAACATCATCGTGGAGGTCGATAGATACAGACAACAGTATTCATCACATCCAGAGGCAGAAAAAACTATGGCCAAAATGGACAAAATGATCAACAGCGATTGCGATGCATTTTTGAGACGCACACATACATTGGGTACACACATAAATAAATATAATCCTGCACTTGTAAATTTCTTGCCTCAAGTAGTTCTGTGGAAGTAAATAGCCAACGCAACCATTCCCCCCTACCC